>MU770973.1:73995-101280 GCA_026770625.1 Nicotiana glauca | reverse complement strand
TCTCAATCAGCTCCTTGTCGGGTTCTATCACCACAGAATTAAGCATTGCCATTGCTGGGCGCCTCTTAGTACCAGACTGGACAAAGGAACGGGAAAGGAGAGGAATGGGTTTTGGAAGGGTCCATGCTCTCTTTTTCATCTTCATAGCTCGCCTTATGTCAGCAGTAGTAGGCTTAAAGCCTAAACTAAAAGTATCCATGTTTCCAGGAAGAGATACCGGTTGTATGATGCCCTGTAACGAAGCACCCAAGCCTTTTCTAGGTAAGAATCCATTCTTTATCATTTCCGAAGCCACCATGACAGATGCAGCACCTACTCTGGGCCTAGGAATACACTCTCCTTCCAAAATTTTAGCAACTGATACTGTTTCCAAGACTTTGTAAACCGATGGACCTTTGTCATCCTTAGCTTCATCGAAAGGCATAATGGTATTACACGAACTGTCCTCCCCATGCACCATAATTTCCTGCCGGTCCCATTTGAATTTGACCATTTGATGCAAGGTAGACGATACAGCTTTTGCAGTATGAATCCAAGGCCGGCCCAATAAAAGATTGTAAGAAACAGCCACGTCAAGCACCTGGAACTCCATAGTAAATTCAACCGGTCCTATTGTCAGTTCCAATACGATATCCCCAACCGTGTCCTTTCCTCCTCCATCAAATCCTCGTACGCAGATGCTATTATTGTGAATTCTCTCACTGTCCACTTTTAACTTTTCCAGGGTGGAAAGAGGGCAAATGTTTGCACTGGACCCATTGTCAATTAGCACCCGGGTGACCACTGAGTCATCATGTTTCACCGTAATGTAGAGCACTCTATTATGCTTAGTGCCCTCCAAAGGCAGCTCATCATCAGAAAATGTGACCCTGTTGACCTCAAAAATCTTATTTGCTATTTTCTCCAGATGATTCACAGAGATCTTATCCGGAACATAGGCTTTATTCAGAATCTTCATCAACGCCCGGCGGTGCTCGTCCAAATGAATCAATAGAGACAACAATGAAATCTGTGCTGGGGTTTTCCTCAACTATTCTACAATGGAATAATCTTGCACCTTCATCTTCTTTAAGAATTCTTCTACCTCTTCTTCAGTTACGGCCCATTTTACTGGTGTTGGATTATCTTTGGCTGCTCTAACCTTTCTCAGCTCTTCAGGGGCAAAACATCTCCCTGAACAAGTAAGCCCATGGGTTACACAAACTTCTTCTTTAACTTCCTTCCCTTTGTACGTCACAGTCACTCGGCCGTAATTCCATGGGACGGCCTTTTCACTGACTATTGGCAATTGAGTCACTGGCTTAATGATAACCGGCTCCGTGAGAGCCTCTTTCACGATCACAACGGGCTTGACAGCTGCTGTTGGTACCATCACTTTGAATGGCTCTTGTTTTACTGCACCACTATTCAATGGCTCCTTCTTTATCACCTCCTTGTTCAATTCTCTCTCACTGGTTGGTTTCTCGGGTGATCTGTCTTCACTGGACTTGATCGTTATCACGGTTTGTGACAGCTTCTTATATTCCCCTTTTTGCACTAGCTCAATCATATTAGTCTCATGATGGGTTGGCAATGGATTCTGAGTGATGTTAGGCATCTCTGGAGCCTGCACCTCAATTCGGCGGGTATCAATGAGCCCCCGGATGGCCATTTTCAAATGCCAGCACTTCTCTGTATCATGCCTCGGGGCACCCGAGCAATACTCTCAATTCACCGAATGGTCCAGGTTCCTTGGGTGAGGATTTGGTATTTTAGGTTCAATCGGACTTAACATGCCCAATTGTCTCAATCTATGGTATAAGCTGGTGTAAGATTCTCCCAACGGAGTGAAAGTTTTCTTCTTCTGCAACCTATCATTTTTAGAAACAGGGTTGGGTCAAAAACCGAGTCCAGTGGGGTTTTTGTAGGCTCTCGGAGGTGGGTAGGTATTTTGAGTATGGTAAGTATTTTGTAAGGTGGGTGCACGCCATGGCACCTGAGATTGGGGGTATGTTTGGGCATGGTGGACGGAGAAGTGGGGGGCAGGAGGTGGATAGTAATGTTGTGGCGGGCCGTATGGGTTGTGTGGGTAGGTTTGGGGATGGGGGCGTGGTTGATGACAATATGGTGATGGATCCCGGGACCATGCTCTCTATTCCACTACTGTAACATCTTCCTTTTTCTTCTTTCCCAATACCCCTCCAGTGCCGCTCTGGATGGCCTGGGTAGTTGCTTTAATCGCCGAATAGCTCATAATTTTGTTAGTCTTGAGACCCTCTTCCACCATTCTTCCCATTTTCACTACCTCATTAAAAGGTTTCCCAACTGCCGACACCTGATGACCATAATAAGTAGGCTCCAATGCCTGCAGAAAATAATCAACCATCTCGCCTTCCTTCATTGGAGGCTCAACTCTTGCGGCCTGTTCTCTCCACAAAAAACCGTACTCTCTAAAGCTTTCCCCTGGCTTCTTCTCAATTTTGGTCAATGACAGCCGGTCCGGGACAATCTCTAAGCTATACTGAAAATGGCCGGCGAATGCCTGGGCTAAATCATCCCAGGTGTACCATCGAGCATGATCTTGCCGCGTGTACCATTCCAAAGCGGCACCACTAAGACTTTGACTAAAGTATGCCATTAATAACTCATCCCTTCCCCCAGCGCCTCTCATCTTATTGCAAAATCCCTACAAATGGGCTACTAGGTCACCATGTCCGTCGTACAGATCAAACTTGGGTAATTTGAATCCTGCGGGCAACTGGACGTCAGGAAACAAGCACAAGTCCTTGTAAGCCACACTCACCTTCCCTCCTAGGCCTTGCATATTTCTGAATGATTGCTACAAGCTTTTCACCTTTCGTATCATCTCCTCCTGCTCAGGGTTTTTGGGAGGCTTCTCTTCTTCAGCTGAGATATCTAGACGGGGAGTGCAAGGATATGGTTCTGGAGGTTTGAAGGTAGGTTCAGGTAGGTAATAGTGGGCTTGTTGGGTTTGGAACAGGGGTTCACTAGAAGATCTCTATAATGTGGCAGGTGGAGGAGCCTCAAACACGAGAGTGGTTGGAGGTGGAGGGCATGGGATTTGTTTGGGTGATGGGGGTGGTGGTGTTTGGGAAGTAGTTGCATAGTATTGCTGGTGTCTAGGGTAGGCCGGAGAGGAGTTCACTATGGAAGGTTCTTATGGCTGAGCTAATGGTGGGATATAGGCAGGGTTAGTAGGGTAAGCTGGTAGTGGGTGTCCCTTTGCCCAATCCTAGTACGTTTCGGCCATCTGTTGCTTCAATTTATACATTTCCTCTTTCATTGCATTGACATCCACAACTTCTTCCTCCCTAGACGGGTCGACGATGCTCGCTTCTAACTCTTTGTTGACCATTTTTTATTTATCTTTAGAATGGGTGTTGTATGGGTAGTTTGCCAGAATGCCAGTCAACTGAACCACTTGCTTGAGCTCATCATCAACAACAACGTTGTTAGCAGTTAGGGCATTAACAAATAGTTAACCGCACGTTTGGGGCATGAATGCACCTAGGCAGTTAGTGGTTTCTAGTATGCATTTTCTCGACCGCTTGCTTCATCCTGGCTTTATTTCTAATGGAAACTTTCTTTGTTTTCTTTTTTCTTCTTTCTTTTCTTTTCTTTTTCTTTTCTATTTTTTTTCCTTTTTCTCTCTTAGTTTCGATTTTCTCATTCCCTCGATTTCTTATTGTCGAATCCTATGGAGATTGCCTACGCATCATGAAACCATATGAATCAGACCAAGCGTAGTTCTTGTCAATAAGTGTAAAATTAAATGCAAGAAATAAAGAATAATTTTTGGGAATTTTCGAATTTTCATTAATGGCAACTGTGATTACAAAACTACCAGACTATTTGTTTTCATTTTCAAAAAGGAAAATACAAAATAAACTTAAAAACAAAGTATAGACTCGACTTAATCTAGGAGTACATCAAAGCTTCAAACCCTGGGACCCGCGAGGCATCATTCGGCATCGCCGCGGGCCTGCGCGCAAGACCCCTTTGCAATTGCTCCAAATCCTTCATGACCTGCCGAACAAATATCATCACTGAAGCAAAGAAAGTGGTATGATCCATCCGTTCACTGTCCTGGCATCTCTTGACGATATAGTGTGCAATACTTCAGATCCTTTCCCTGATTTGGCCCTTTTCTTGGAGAAGTCGGCTTATCTGTTGGGTACGGGCTTCTAGTACCTGGGAATCCTGGAGGTGAGGGTCTTGTAGCAATTTTATTTCCCTTTGCATCTCGGCGATCAACTCATAACAACGGCCCCTTTCGCCTTGAAATTCTTTATCTCGCCGGGCCGCTTTTTCTTCTAGAGTATTCATTTTTCTCCTCATGTTGGCGATGGTTCCCTCGTAATCTCTTTTCAATTGTTGTACAAACTGGGCTCTTTCCGCATTCTTCTTGGCCCACTGTGCCCAAAGCCTTGCCATGTTTCCCTCAGACTTTTCTAATTCTTCTTGGCAGTCCGAGATTTGTCTCCTTAACCCTTTGATCAACCTTTTATCAGATGGACTTCTTTCCTGGTTCCTGGCATCTATTTTCATTTGCTTAATTTGGGCTTTGAGTGCTTCGTTCTCCTGAGCTAATTTCTTTTTGTCACCCTCATCGGCTGCAGCCTGTACACTCTTGTCAAATTGGAGGTCCCGGACCTGTTGCTCCAACTGTCCTATTCTATCTCAGTACTCCTTTTCCTTTGCTTGCCAATCCCATTGAACCTGGACCCCATCAGTAAATTGCTGCACGTGTGGTCTTTTAGCGGGTCTCTCCGGAATTTGGAATCTTTTGCCAAACCACGTCAGATACTTGGGATCTACCTCGCCTCTAGTTTGGTCTTGTATTATGGTTTTAGGCTCGAGGAACCGGAACTCATTCCATATCTTTCGGATTCTGCCTTCAGGAAATGCAGCCTTCGGGCCTAGCTCAATGATTTGCTCACTCAGGTCTTCATCTGTGCGCTGTCTGGAATCTTCCAAGTTGTCGCAAAACCCGATAAGGAGCGTAAGGCTGTATGCTTCGGATACCCATCAAAAGGATATAGGGGACCTCTGCTGATGTATAGACAGCTTCAGTAGCGGGAAGCCACCCATAAGCCCACTCAACCTTATCTGCGGTCAACGATCTCAAGCACGACGACCAGGCCTCAACACCCTCAGGAAATTCAATGCCTGTGACCCGGGTTTCAAATTTATTGATACAGCTAAGCCCGGTTAACCCAAAATTCATATACCCTGTACGGTGACATAGATGCTCATGAATCCACATTTGTAGTAAGAGATTACATCCTTAAAAGAATTTCTCGCCCTCTCGGCATTTGGTTAAAGCTCGATACATCTCTGCTACGATCAAAGGAACCACCGTGCGAGTAGGTTTATTTGTAGCCACATCCAACATTTCTACTAGCCCGAGGTCTATGTGACTGTCTTTCCTTGGGCAAAACACAATTCCTAGAAAAGCCACCATGAATGCTAATCCCCACCGGGCTTCCCATTTGTCTTTGTTTCCAGCATGAGTCAGGCCGGTGTTGGGCTCTTCAAAGCTTTTTGGGTTGCCTTACCGATGATAGAGGAAATGCAAAGTGCAACACCCTTCTACTAGATACGGGTCTTGGATATCCTAACTGATATTCAACAAATCTAAGAATCTGTGGAGTGTGACTGGTCTTGGTGCTAAGGGATATCTACTTCGCAGGTTCCCGTTGCCATCTCTTCTAATGTCCATGTGAGTTCAAAATCCGAGAATCGGAAGACATTACGTGTTGGGTTCCAGAACGGTATCAATGCTTCAATAATATCCTTTCTCGGCTTTATGTTCATAAGTCCAACAAGGCCGCCCAAAATTTTGACCACCGTTTCTTTACTTCCAGCTCCTAGGTCGTCCCACCACATATGGAGATTTAGGGGTATCTCGCTCAGGACTGAGAAGGTTTCGATGTTGTTTGAATTCATCCTGCACATTTATTTAGAGGGAATTTAATGACTAAAGGAAAAAGTGGCTATTTTTTGCAAAAATTTTATTTAGGAAAACAAAATAGAATATTTTGTTTAAGAAAAATAAATATTTGGTTTTGCGGATACGGCCTTTCAGCACTTTCGGGGGGGGGGGGGGGGGGGTTAAGACTATGCCCGCAAATCATTTTAAAATGACTCAAGGCGGTTGTTCTTGCAAAAAACGGCCTTCTGGGGTCCTTTTGAGGGACATTCGGCTTATTTTAAACAGGAATGGCATCACTTGACTTATTTATAATGAAATTAAAATTTTGACATTTTTGGCTATGTTTGGCAAAAGGGAGGTTGGACCCGATGAGGGTTGCCTACGTATCTCACATCTGGTGAGAATCAAACCAGCGTAGTTCGGGCCGACCGGCCAAAATCAAAACTATTTTGAACAATGATTTTCTTTTTATTTTTCAAATATTTTTCTTTTCCTTCTTTTCCATTTTTTAAAAATCCGTCAGCATTTCGGTACTATTTAGGTATTGGTTTTTTTCAAACAAAAGGTTATCCTCACTTAGTCCAAACACTCCTATTTTTTAATAATTTTTCACTCATTATATACAAGTCGGTCAACATGCAAAGCCGAGCAAAGAAATGCGCAAGTAGCACGTAAGATGCATCAGGATGGTCATTTCAATTCAGGTCACTTGTCCTAAACGGACCCAACCCCTGTGTTGAGCTCCCTAAGTCAAATGCACATGATGCAAACAAGCGTCCTACTAGGGATCCGGCATGAGTTTATTGTTCTTCTAGGTTTATTGGTCTAGACCTGGCTTACCTGAGCGGACAACTCGAGCCGAGGGGGAGGCAGCGTATCGGGGATACAGAAGCTCCGCCGGCTTTGCAACTTATCCAAACCTCGTTCTAAATAGGGAAAGACTCTAAACAGAAGAGAAGCTGCACGAAGTTCACCCTTCTCCATGATGTAGAAGACTCAGAAAGAGGAAGGTATTCGCGACAGTTTATATACAATTCAAAAAATATCAAAGCGGTAAAATATTTAGCACATATAGCATGGAACATGTAGAAAATCAAATAAAGTCAAATATAACAATTTAACTGAAGTTTTGGATTCTCAATCCCCGACAGAGTCGCCAGAGCTGTCACACCTCCTTTTTCGCTACTACACCCCGTGGAGGGTATAATAAAAGGAGTTTTTTCAATTAAAGGACAATCGAAATGGGATTCGTTTTATTTAAGATTCAGAGTCGCCACTTGGGAGATTTATGGTGTCCTAAGTCACCAGTTTGAATTCCGGATTGAGGAGGGGGTTTGACTCTGTATTACAGTCGCGAACCAGAAATCCGAGTAAGGAATTCTGTTAACTCGGGAGAAGGGGTTAGGCACTCCCGAGTTCCGTGGTTCTAGCACGGTCGCTCAACTGCTATATATTTGACTAAATCTGATTTTTATACATGTTAATGCTATAGTGCAATTTTAGAATTATTTACCGCTTTTAGTAAATTATTAAGAAAGTGAACGTCATTTAAGATCGTGTTTTTGGATCACGTCACATGAAATGCACCCGGATCCTCGACACATTCTTATTCAACGTTTTGAGATTTGGAGTTGGGTCGCATGAAATGCACACTCGTATTTAGGAAGGTAAAATTATTAAAAGCGTGCCTAAGGTGACTACCGCCTTTTTAACTTTGCGAAGGGCCGTGAATTCGGGCTTCAAGTTCAAGTCCGGGTTCAAACAAAAGTGCAAGCCTTTTAGTTTGGACCCGCTACCTAACCCGAAGGCCCAGATTTGTGTTATTCCTTTTCATTTTTCCTCTTGCAGTAATTATTACAATTTGCAGTAATTATTTAAACCTCCTGTCCTCGTTTGGGCCTCAACAAATAACCCAACAATATGGAAAGATAATCAGTTGATTGAGTCAATGGATTAATGTTATGGGTTTGAGAATTGATCTGGGGCCCAAGATGATTGTCTAGCATGATTACTAACTAAATGTTGATTTTAGAATTAGCTTTTCACGACTTATGCTGGTTTGGATACCAGCTCTACAGTCATTTATACAAAGAGATGAGATCAGCAAGAGAAGTGTCATATGTAGCACTTATACAATGCCAAAAGCAAGTAATCTGAGCAGAGCAGAATGCAACGATAAAAATTGAAACTACAAAAAAACAAATAGATGATGAGCTATACAGTGCTTCGATTCACAAGCTAATTCTAAATTTGGATTTCATGTTCTGTATGTGGATTTGTATACTGTTAATAAAAAAACAAAGCTGGTATTAAAACGTAATTCCAAGACCGTGTTAAACCCTGCACAGTTCATTGTCAGATTCCTCTAGACCTGGATCTAACTACAATTCAATGTCTATTAACATAATATCAAATTCTAAATGAAATGGAATTTACTATGTTAAACAACTGTATTAAGCAGCTTCACTAACGCTAAACAACTGTATTAAGAAGCTTCACTAACGCTAATTTCAACAGTCCAACAGTTTCCTCATCATTACTAACTATTATTGAAACAACCTGAAATGAAACTAAAATGAACATCAAACAGAAATGAATACAGCAACACATTCATGTGATGGCTTGCCCATTATTGAACTTCAGAGATGTATACAAGTGGATCCGATTCTTCACATAGCATTCAAAGCTAAAAGTACCTGGATATGGAATCAAAATGAGGAGAAGGGAAGGTCAGCTATAGCAATATAAAACAGGTGCAAAGCTTCAGCAAGTGTTATCCAACAACCACACAGCAATAAGATGGATTGAAAACCAAGCAAAATATATTGCTACAACTCGGGAGGAAGAGCAAACGACTAGCAACAAATAGGAAAAACCAAAACAACCTCAAATTTAACTCGATCACCCTCAAAATTAAGCCATGAACCTTCGGATAGCTTCAATAATCAGATCCTTAGGCCTTAATGGTGCCAAATCCGTTGATGAACTTTGAAATCGACCTAGACTTACAATAGAACAGTTTTTTTGGTTTTTCTACAGTTTTTATGTGTTTTTTGGAGATTTTCCATTTGGTTTTTGGATTTTTGTGGCAGAATTTAAGACTTAAAGAGATTTTTTGAACTTTTAGTGATTTGAAATTTAAATTTGAAGCTAGATCTGCAGAGAGGGTTTTGGGGGGAGTTTTTTGGGGTTCAAAGCTTCTCCATGAAGGCACTATTTATGCCTTTATATAGGCTGAAATGGGGCAGCCTTCAGATTGTTATTTACACTATAGGCCCCTCCCTTTTTATTTAAGTAGTCCCTTATCTTCTAACTTGTTACCCAAGTTACTGCCTTTAGGATGCTAAAACTTACACCTAGACCCCTTCTAGAAGAATCTAGGGTGTTCTAGCTTGGTTTTTCCACCCTTAAAATACCTATATTGCCCTTAATTTAATTTTGGAATTACTACTTTAGCAAAATAGGCCACGTTCGATACCCAAAACACCCCTAAACACCCCCCCAGAATTACTAAATCAAACAACCCCTTACTTATCGTGAAATTACTACCCTCCCTATCGATTAAACATTACCCAATTAAGCTAATTATGATCAAACATGCAGTTGAGGTTTCAATTATACCTTAAAATCTATTAACTAATTATGTTGCACATCAAACTAAAAGCTAGTAGAAAATTCAACTAACTAACATTTAAGGATCTAAACTAATCAACAGTTGAACTAATACCAATATAAAAATCAGATCAATATGCACACACCAATTTTAACACTAATTAAAGAAAACTACCAAATTAAGAACTACACTGTTAGCTATTAAAGAATCAAAACTTAGTGAATCATGAACAAAGAAGGGTTGCTGGCAGAAAAGACAAAGAAAGAAGAATGAGAGCATGAACTAATTAACGGGCATAAACCATGTTAAAACTAAACGAAACTCACCCGTTCAAAATTGAGTGGAACTGAAATGTCAAAACGGTACTGGACACTCGTCTGTTGCTCAAAAAACAGACGAAAGCATCGTTTGAGGGCCGAAATCATCTATGGACTTGCGAGGTTGGGAAAAAATTGGATACCTTCGATCATCTAGGGTTCTGCCCTTAGATTTGAAAATTTGAGAGTGAGCAGGAGGATTTGGAGGAAAATGCCAGGGATTTGGAAAAAGGAATACGAGGAGAACACGTGGTGTGATATTGAGGTTATTTGGTGGTGGCGCCGCCCACGGCGGTAGAGACGGCATCCACATATTCGATTATTCGAAGAGATTGGGTTGGATTTGATGTGTGATTTTTGGAGTTTTGGAAAGAGGAGATAAAGGCGATGAAGAGGTGTAAATTTGAGTGGTATTGGGTGAACGTTGCCGCCAGCGGCGATTGGCAGAGATATGGCGGAGACGATGGGGCGGCGGCGTTACGAGGAGGGCAACATATGTCTTAGGGTTTGATAGATATTTTAGACAGTTATATGTAATTGTCACAATCAACACAGGCCGTTGGATGAGGGGTGACGGACGGCCAGGATTGATCACTTAAATCAAACGACGTCGTTTGGTTTCTTTAGGGGGCAGGCCGGGTGGGCGATTGGGCTTGGACTGGGATTTGGTTTGGGATGGAATTGTGTTTGGGGATGAGGGTAACTTTGTTGGGCTAAGCTGTTTGGCCCAAATTTGGGTCTTAAGACCAGCCTTTTAATTTGTTTTTCTTTTGCTTTTCTCTTTTATTTCTTTATTTATTTTTATTTTGTATTTTATATATTTCTGATCTTCATAACAATGCAAAATTAAAATAAAGACCTAATTTATTTCCAAAACTACTAATTAATTTTTAAAATTTGATTAAGTCCTATTCCGTGACAAATTCAACAATTAACAGTTAAATATGCAACAGTGGACTATATTTGTTATTTTTTTTATATTTTGTTCTAAAAACAACTTAACCCCTAATTGATCCTAAAATACGAAATTAAACCCTAAATGCAAATGCCAAATGTATTTTCATATTTTTCATATGAATAAAAATGCATAAATAAAAATGCAAACAATTAACAAAAAATATCACAAAATCCACAAAAATGCAAAATAATAAAAGAAATTATTTTGTTTGAATTTTTGGAAATAATTCATATATAGGGCAAAAATCACGTGCTCACAGCCGGATCCTCCTCATCAAAGCCGACCTGAGGCTCCGCCACTGGTGCTGCTACTCCGGGCTGAGCTCTGTCCCTACCACGGCCTCTAGCACGACCTCGTCCTCTGTCCCTAGCGGGAGCTACCTGGGGCTCGGACTGCTGATCAAAAGATGAGGAAGCGCGTGTTCTTGCCATCTACGAAGGAACATAGTAGAAATTCAATTAGCATTGAGAAACCAAACCGCACGACAAGAAAGAACAAATGTGAAACTTTTCCTAACTCGGTAGCCTCTGGGGGATAAATATAGTCGTCTCCGTACTGATCCCTCAGACTCTACTAAGCTTGTCCGTGAGTTGTGAGACCTATGCAACCTAGAGCTCTGATACCAACTTGTCACGACCCGCATTTCCCACCTTCGGGAGTCGTGATGGCGCCTACTATTGGGAGCTAGGCAAGCCAAGTGTAATTACTTTTTCATTAACAATATAATCCTTCTTAACAATTATCGGCAATAATATAAAAGCAATGGAATTAACTAAATAAGCGAAAGTCTTAAATTAGAGAAAAACTAAATGAAAATGCAGAAAATTCAACATAAGCCTCTACCCAAGACTAATGTCACAACACTCATGAACTACTAAGAGTACTAAATACAATGTTTGAAAGAAGATATAACTGTTTGTCTCGAGTACAATGAGATAACAGACTAAAGTAAGGGATAGAGAAGACGTCGGGCCTGCGAACGCCTGCAAGGCTACCTCGGTATCTCACTGGACTGAAGGTTGCTTCCCGTGCTACTGCCGCTGTTGTCCATGACCTGGATCTGTGCAAAAGAGCAAAGAGCATAATATCAGCACAACCGACCCCATGTGATGGTAAGTGTCTGGCCTAACCCCGGCGAGGTAGTGACAAGGCTAGGACCAAACACCAAATAAACCTGTGCAGATATATATACAAGTACAACAGAAAAGTAGCAAGAAAATAACAATTTAAGCTAGGGAAGGGAGCATGCTTCAAGGGCAACAGATATAAATAAAATATCAGGAATAATAGAGCGTACATCTACAGTTTAGTTTCTAGCACTAAATGAAGAGATAAGGCAACTTAGTTTCTAGCACTAAATGAAGAGATAAGGCAACTTTCATATTCAACTCGTCTTGTTGTAGGCGTGCAACCCGATCTCATTTCTCAATATCTCGTGGTAGGCATACCACCCGCTCCCATTTCAATATCACTCGTGGTAGGCGTACCACCCACTCCCATTCCAATATCACTCGTGGTAGGCGTACCACCCGCTCCCATTTCAATATCACTTGTGGTAGGCGTACCACTCGCTCCTATTTTAATATCACTTGTGGTAGGCGTACCACCCGCTCCCTTTACTTTCAACATAATACATAATACAATCCCGGCAAGGGAACAATCAAATTAATAATCTTCCCGGTAAGAAAAATAATAACAACAAGTCAAACATCCCGACAAGGGAGAGTCAGCTATAACCAGTCCTATTCAACTTCTACTTGGCAGAACTAATACCAATATTCAGTCACAACTTTCATAGGATCAATCAAGGGTACTCAATTATCAAATTAAGACTCACGGTCATGCTCAACACCAATGCATGGATACTCGTCACCATGCCCATACGTCGTACTCAACACAAAGTAAATAGCAATTATGACTCAACTCCTAATTCCTCAAGCTAAGGTTAGATCGAACACTTACCTCGATGCTTTGAATTCAACTCAAGTCTCGATTATGGCTTTACCCCTTGATTCCTCCATCAATTCGCTCGTATCTAATTACATATTACTTAATTATATTAATAAACACTAAATGAATCAATTTGAATGCATGGAAATAAATTTTTCAAAGTTTTGCCCAAATATTCCAAAATCGCCCATGGTACCACGTGGTCAAAACTCGAGTTTCAAACCCGATTATCCATTCCCCCACAAACCCAAATATATGATTCGTTTTAAAATCGGACCTCAAATCGAGGTCCAAATCCCCAATTTTAGAAAAACCTAGGTTCTACCCAAAATCCCCAGTTTCACCCATGAAAATCATTGATTTTAAGTTAAAAACATGTTAAATGATGTTAATGATTGAAAGAAATGAGTGAAAATTGACTTACAAATGATTTGGAAGGAAACTTGTTCTTGAAAAATCACCCAATGAGTTTGTGTTTTGAAAGAATGGTAAACATGGTTCAAAATTCGACTAAGTATAAAATATGCTGGCCTCAGATGTGGGAAATGCGAACTGGGGTTCACAATTACGAACTCCGACCTGCTAATATGGGAATTGCAAAAGATAGTTCGCATTTGCGAACACAGTACAAAAGGGAGGACTTCGCATTTGCGATCAATATGTCCCGGCTTCGCATTTGCGAGCCAGTGGTCGCATTTGCGAACATCGTACAAAAAGGAACACCTTTGCATTTGCGAGAAGGGGTAGACCTGGGCTATCTTCGCAATTGCGAGAAGCCATTCGCATTTGCGAACCAGGCTTCGCAAATGCAAAGCCTACAGGTCAGAAATGCAACAGCTATGTTTCAAATTCCAAAAATTCACTCGTGGCCTATCCAAAACTCACCCGAACTCTCGGGGCTCCAAACCAAACACAACCTCAAAAATATTCTATGGACTTATCTGTGCGATTAAATTGCCAAAATAGCATCATATTCACCGAATTAAGCCTTAAAATTCATGATTTCTTCCCAATTTTTCATAACACATCAAATTTCCATTTTAAGTCCGAAACACGTCAAACGACGTCCGTTTTCAACCAAACTTTACTTAAAGTTCTTAAATCATATATAAGACTTGTATCGGGTGCCGAAACCAAAACACGGGCCCAATACCATAGTCTTCTAATCAAATTTTATTTCCAATTTCCTTAAATATTTCCAGAAAACAATTTCACAAAAAATTAATTTCTTGGGCTTGGGACCTCGGAATTCGATTCCGGGCATACGCCCAAGTGTCATATTTTCCTACGGACCCTCCGGGACAATCAAATCAGAAGTCCGGGTCTGTTTACTCAAAATGTTGACCGAAGTTAAATTTATTCATTTTAATATCAAAATTTAGCATTTTTCTCCCAGAATTCATATTTAAGCTTTCCGGATATGCGCCCCGACAGTGCATGCAAATCGAGGTAATCCTAAATGAGGTTTTCAAGGCCTCAGAAGTACAGAATGAGTAAGAAAATAGGTGATAACCCTTTGGGTTGTCACAATATTATATCAAATCTGTACCGGGCTCCGGAACCAAAATATGGGCCCGATACCAATGAGATCACACACTATTCCATTTCAAAAATCCTTATATTTTCCAACAAATAATTTTCTTCCAAAATTCATTTACATCATTTAACTTTCGGAAGTAAACACAACTATCATATTTGCTCCTCAAATAATCATGACCCAACATAAAGGAATCAAACCTTTCTACCATTGTCTTGGAGACTATTTTAATCCCTACAAGAATTTCTTCAACAAGAAAACGTGATCTTTTTTTCCTTCAATTTCAAATCCTTCGGGTTGATGCATGTATATTTGTTCCTCAAGTTCGCCATGTAAGAAAGCTATCTTAACATCAAGTTGTTCTAATTCTAAATCATACATGGTAACTAAGGCAAGCAAGATACGAATAGAGCTATGTTTAACAACACGTGAAAACATATCATTAAAATCAACTCCTTGTACCTGACTATAGCCCTTTGCAACTAATCGTAACTTATACCTCGCATTTTCAACCCCTGGAATGCCATTCTTTTTCTTGAAGACCCATTTGCAACCAACAATTCTCTTTCCTGATGGCGGCTTCAGAAGAGACCAAGTACCATTCTTGTGGAGAGACTCAATCTCTTTATTCATTGCAATCATCCACTTGGCTGAATTAGAACCAGAAACTGCTTCTAAATATTTTGATGGTGCTCCAATTTCTTCAGTTTCCTGTATAACTGAAAAGGCAAATGAAACATATTCTCCTAACCTTAATGGTTGTTTACTTTCTTTTCATGGTCTATATTAGGCTATATCATACTCCTCTTCTTTTGGTTCAACTTCAAGAGTCTCAACTTCAGGAATTTTAGCTTATGGCTCAACTTCAGGAGTTTCAACTATATTTTGCTCTAAAGTTGATGAGCTTGGCTCAGAAGGAATGTCAATCTCAACCTCTACCTGCTTCTGTGTACTTTTCCCTTTATCTGTATTACAAGAACTAGAAGACTCTTTTCTTGAATGTAACATAGAGGATTCATCAAAGGTTACATCTCTACTAATTATAAATTTTAGTGCCATAGGGCCAGGATACCATAGTCGGTAACTTTCACCCCAGATGCATACCGAAGGAAAATACACTTTTTATCCCTTGGATCTAATTTTTCATCATTTACATGAATGTATGCGGGGCAACTAAAAAATTTTAAATAAGAATAATTAGCAGGAGTACCTGACCATATTTCCTCTGGAGTCTTAAAGTCCAAAGGTGCAGAAGGATCATGATTGACAATATAACAAGCTATAGAGATAGCTTCTGCCCAAAAGGCATTTGTCAACCAAACATTTGAAATCGTACAACGAGCCCTTTCCAAAAGAGTTCTATTCATTCTTTCTGCCACACCATTTTGCCGAGGTGTCATTCTCACAGTACGGTGTCAAGAAATTCTTTAATTCTTGCAAAATTCATTGAATTCATCATTACAAAATTCCAAGCCATTATCTGTTCTAAGACGCTTAACTTGTTTTCCTGTTTGCTTCTCTATCAAAACTTTTCATTGTTTGAAAGTTAAGAAAACATCACTTTTATTTTTCAGGAAATAAACTCAAACTTTCCTTGAATAATCATCAATAAAAGTTAATATGTACATGTCACCACCTTTTGACGGGGTAAGTGAAGGACCCCAAAGATTTGAATGAATGTAATCTAAAGTACCTTTTGTTCAATTTTTGTTCTATGAATTGTTGGAGATTTGAAGCTGACTCTTTTCTTCTTCTCGAACACACAATGTTCACATAACTCTATATTTCGGTACTTTGGCCACACAAAAGACCTCTTTTGCTGAGGATGGAAAGACCTTTTTTCACTCATATGCCCCAATCGCATATGCCACAATTTGGTGATGTCTTCGATTTATCTGATGTTGAAACTGCAACAACACCTGTAACAATAGATCCCAATAGAGTATACAACGTACCAGATCTGCGTGCTTCCATGATCACGAGAGCACCATGAAAAACTTTCAGAACTCCACCTTCACTTGTGTACTTGCACCCAAAAGATTCTAAAGTGCCCAAAGAGATGAGATTTTTCTTCAAGTCTGGAACATGTCTAACATCGGCGAGGGTTGTCACCATACCATCGTGCATTTGATTCAGACTGTACCTTTTCTAATGCGGGCAATATTGTTGCCCATCAAGATAACTCCACCTCCAACAGCTTCATATGTGGTAAATAAATTCCGATCGGGACATATATGATAAGAACACCCATAATCTAAAATCCACTCATTGTTAGATTTGAAACTATTATTAGTTGCTAAAAAAATAGTTCCCTCAGTCTCATTAGCATTTACACTTGCTTCGACAGTGTCAATATCTTTGTGCTCATTTTTCTTTTCTGTATACTTTTCTTTGTTTTTCAACTTAAAGCATTCAGAAATAATGTGGCATTTCTTATGACAGTATTTGCACATGACATTTCGATATTTGGATTTTGACCTTGATTTATGTCTGGCACTATTTGAATCTTTCTTATTGGATGTACCTCTTACAAACAAGCCTTCCCCTTGGTTCCCGCTCATTTCCTCGATAATATTCTATCTATTTGTTCTTTTGATTTCAAAATAGATTTGATATCTTTATAAGAGATATTATCCTTTCCATAAAGCATAGTATCTCTTATATGCTTAAACAATTATGGTAAAGAAACAAGCAATAATACGACTTGATCTTCATCTTTGATTTCAGCATCTATGTTACTTATATCCATAAGAAGAGAATCAAAAGTATCAAGAGGTGTAAGTATAGAGGTACCTTCAGCCATATGAAAAGTATAGAGTTTTTGCTTTAGGTAAAGCCTGTTTTCTACTATTCTTTTCATATATAGGGTTTTCAGCTTTCCTATATGCCTTTGGCTGAGCTTTCTGCTGCAAATTCACGCAAAACCTCATCTAAGAGATTTAAAATGATACCTGCTTTTGCCTTTTTGTCAATGATGGCAAACTCCTAGTCCATCATTTTTTCCGATTTCTTCTCCTTTCCTTGTAGTGCCAAATCTAAGTCATCCTGAATTAGGATAGCTTCCTTCTTTAGTTGACACATTTCGAAGTTTGCACTTCGGTCAAATTTCTCGACATAAATTTTTGTCAGAGCCATTTTGACTATTTAAACTAACCCGGTTAGATCCGGCTCTGATACCAATTTGTTAGGATCGGAAACTCGGGTAGTGCGAAATTTACCCAAACAACATTATAATGACAATACAAGTTGATAATAACGGTAATTAGAGCAGATAAAGAGGGTACAAATTTAACGTGGTTCGGTCAAGGAGACCTACGTCCACAAGCGGAGAGAAGCAATTTCACTATATCAACAAGAGTACAAAATTAGAGTAAATACTCTAATTAGTCCCAAATAACCCCGAGAGAATAATCTCACAAGATCACTCCAAAGAAAAGGTTCACACAAGTGTTTCCCAACACTCAACTCTCTTACGAAACACTCTTAATAAATAAAGGAGGAGACAGAAAGACAAGAGTAAAAAGCTCTTGAATTTGGTGTGTCTTCAACTTGAGGAGAAACTCCTCTATTTATAGGTAAAAAAGCATTGGGCTCAAAGAATGCTACTGCAACGTTTTAATCTTCCACCACACAATGACATAACTTGGTCCCCAAGTTGAATTTGCCAGCAAGTGAATTTAGCATGAGCCAATATCTATTACATGGTGTACCCCTCAAGAAGCCAAAAGGTTGGCCATATTACAACTTCGAATTTAAACCACCATATTATATGACTTAAAATGGGTTAGAGATAAAGGGTGTTGCTTTTCACTCGATGTGGCTATCATTATTCTTACCAACAATAATAATAATATTATACTTGGTGTAATCCCAATAAATAAAGTGAGGGGTAGGATGCATGCGGACCTTATCCCATCTTTGTGACCGTTAATATTCTTATCGCTTGATGGAAATAATGACATTTTTCAGATTTAATATTATACCATATTACCATAGGAAAAGTCTTCGTACATTAGGAAAATGTGAGAATAAAATTTTGATATTTTAGTGGAATAACCGTTGGCTAGATGCATTCCCAAAGACATGACTTGATATTATATTAACTATTATTCTATATTGTTTGTAGAAATTATCTTTTAAATATGGAAAAAGTGAGAATATTTTGAACAAATCCAAATTTCTTTTTTGAATTAAAATTGGATGGAGAAATAATAAACAAGCGAAATTTCACATCCATTTGAGAATATTGAATCATAAAATTTCCTTAAAATTTAAAAAAAAATGGGAGATTCTTCTACGAATTCATGTCCAATAAAATATCACGTTATAACCAAAAGATGTTTTTATAAA
The DNA here is from genome assembly GCA_026770625.1 of Nicotiana glauca. Classification (NCBI taxonomy): domain Eukaryota; kingdom Viridiplantae; phylum Streptophyta; class Magnoliopsida; order Solanales; family Solanaceae; genus Nicotiana; species Nicotiana glauca. The sequence goes on along the minus strand of MU770973.1, from coordinate 82,620 downwards.
ATAAAATAAAAATGGATAATTTTGCTGCCATGTCTACTGTGTGTACTTTATTATGATTTGCACGATATATTAGATCAGCGGCTTCTCGAGCTTCACTTCCACCTGGCAATTTCAAAATTTGAATAAACGCGCCAGTATAAAAGCCCCAAATTCAACTTACCAGCAGCCATTTGCATTTCAGAGAGAACCTTCGAGAAGAGATGAAGAAGAGATCGAGATCGACGAGGAAGTCATCGGCGGGAAGTCCTGTCCAGTCGATGAGTGAGTCTCCGAAGCCATTCGAGTTCAATTCCAATATGTTCAACTCTACGCCAACATCGTCATCGTCGAAGAAGCAGAAGAAGAGGACAACTGGAAAGAAGAGTTTCAATAATTCAAGTCCGGAGCAGCTGAAGCCTGCCGGTGGTTCCCCTGTGTCGGTCAAAAATCTGAAGACGATTGCGGATCTTAAGGAATTCGCATCGTCTCGATTGGACTCTATTAAGCGCCAGGTTGAGCGATCGCATATGGAGATTCTTAAGGACCTCGAGGCTTCTCAGTCTCGCCTTCAGAAACGTCTCAAGGTCTCTCTCTCTCTCTCTCTCTCTTTCTCCCCCTCTCTCTCTCTCTCTGTATGTGTGTGTGTGTGTGTGTATTTTTAATTTACACACTTAACCATAGATCATGATTCATGAAGATGACTTTATATTCGTGATTTTCTGTGTTTCATCTTAGAGCATAAGCTCTTGCCGTTTGCTAGTGTTTAGGTCCGTAGTGGAGTTAGCCCTTATGCATACGTAAATATGTATGTGTGTGTGTATTTATGTGTGATATGTGGTGATTTCCAGCTAAATTTCTCAATTCGTTGATCTGTCAGCTGCTTCCGGTTTATTGATCTAGTTTAAGAACTTGCATGAGTTGTACCGGAAACAAATTATTGTTCTCTCTGTTTTGATGTTGCTTTTGCGTTTGAGATGCAGCTTCTAAGAAGTTAGGTGTAAGAAACTTAGTGTAATGATCTCAATAAATTGAATAGTGAATGTTCCAGAACATTCCCGACTATCAAAGTTTAATCATCTTGTTACTGTATTCTGATTTACTCAGAATCTTAGATTTGTAATAAGTATACCTCTCAGAACTGTTTTAGTGCCAGGTAGATACGCTTTAAGCATAGTAAAGCTGTTCTTTTTGCTAAATATGAATAGGCTTATGGAAACTTCCTCAATGATGGACTAAAATGTACTTTGCATAGGATATCTAGATTTTTTGGCTCTCACAAATATTCAAGCTTAACGCCAAGTTCTGGGAAATTGTCTGTTGACATAGCGATATATAGCACTGAAGTGTTAATTTAGGCTCTTCTGAGTGAGATTCCAATGTTAAAATACCAAATCATTTGTCCATTTTGTACGACAATTAGTGCAGTTTTGTGCTTTGTTTTTAACAATGAACCAGAATATTTTGCTGCACTTTATTGGAAGAGGATATATAACAGACTAGCAGGAGATATGAGTTTCCTTTTCCGACGAAGTGATGATCTTGTCCGCGATTTGTTTGATGGAAAATAACCAGATATATCACATTGGGAACACTATAATAGAATATGTAGCTTGTTAAATGCAAAGTAATGGTCTTCAATCATGTCATTTGAGTAAGAAAGAGCATCTAGATTTAACACCTTAGTTTTGTTACTGAAATTAGAAAGAAAAAAAAAAAAAAGCATTTATAAGCTCTATGAGATTAGGTCAGTTTTGAGTTATTGACCTAAAATAAAGTAAACAAGGATTAGAAGTTTGTCTGCTGTAAGCTGATCTCATTCTTTACAAGCTTCCATCAAGCTTTGGATAAATAAGATTAAGGAAAATCGTTGTAGTTACATGATTTTTCATTGTTTCATAATTCCATTGAACATGGGTTTTAATTTTAGTGTAAGTAGTTTTCTTTCGTTGGCTCTCTACATTGTTATGTTGTAACTTCAACTTCTTAAGCAAATTAAAAGGGCTAGAAGAACCATCCATGATACAGTTATTCAAATAATATAGCATATTCCACATACCAGAGCTTTTTCATATCTGTTGTAAATTTGTTATTTCGTTACGTTTTCCTTCTAATATTTGGGTAATTAAACAGATTCAGACACAAGGATGTCATCAAGTGGCAGATGAATCAGAAAAGGAGTACAAAAAGATGTCTGACCGATTCAGCGAAGGCAGGGAGGCAATGAAGGTAAATCTTCCATTATCTGCTATTGCCTTTAACAAGTCTGCTCCTATTTAATCTCAATTGTTGTGTCATTACCATTAGTTAATTTAAATTTTTTCTCTCTAGGCTTCATATTCTACATTCATGGCAGATCTTCAAGCTAGTGGATCTCGTCGTAAGTTCTTAGCCTTTTGCCAACTATGAGGATATGCTTTTTAGTAAATGCAACTATATGCTGCAAGTTTTTGACAATTGAACACTATAATAACCTTGAATACGATAAGCAGATGAAGTAATTGACTGTATTTTCTTATTATTTCTTTATTGGCTTGGCCAAAAGTGTAGCAAATTCTTCAGAATTGCCTTTCGGATTCGGATGAACATCTTATAAACTTGTTGACATACTTTACAGTTTGCAAACAAACCATCCCCGAGCTGTCACAATCCGTTGAGAAAGCCATAGATGCTCTCAGGAACCGTTATGGGATCCATTCAACTTAAGCTTGTTGAAGGCATTGGCATTAAGGTAATCTCTTTTGCTGCTTGATTGTTTTTGTACGTGTATCTCTACCTTATGTTTCTCAAAATCTGAACTAAGAATTATATGGGGCGATAAGTGTTTTAGTTATCTTTCCTATAACTATGTTATTATTTTACCTGGTATATGGAACTTGAGTTAGGAATTTTTTCCTTTCAATGGTAGTACAAGATCATCAGAACAACACGGTAGCTGGTATAAAAGCGTTGATTGTCATGGCATATTCGTTTTAAATATCGTGAAATACACCTGGGGGAAATGCCCATGAAATCCTTTCTCCTTATCTGTATGGCCATATTGAAGACTTGACAAGATCTAGATTGCTTAATACCGTCGTCAATTATTTCATTTATTTCCTTGAAGGACTCTGTTAAAACTTAAGCAAGAAGTGGAAAATAGAATTTAGCTCTTATAAAAAGGAAATATCAAATCAGGGATAACGATTTGAAATCATTTCTTCTAAACTCATTTTGTGTGCTTGGATCCTTGCGGAACGATCCGTTTCTACCTTTTCAAGCCTTCAAGCATCAGATAAAATTCCATGATTTCACTCTAATCATTTTTATACAGAAATTTGAGCACTAAGCCAGTATATATCTCTGAGGTTGAAACTCTAAATGATAATAAATCATCTTCAGATAGCAGCTGGGCTGATGAGAAGCCCAATTGCCTTTTTTTATTGTATCGATATGGGTATTTCGTTCTTGTTTTGTCAGTGTTTATTGTATTGTTTTTTTTGGTTGATCAAATGATTATCTGTCCGTCTGATATAAAGCATTGTCATCTGCTTTTGATTGACATTTTTCAGAAACTCATAATCCATTTTAATTTGAGTTCTATAATTTCTTGATAGGTGGAATCTAGTTACTCTGAATTACATTAACGAAGACAATGTAGGAGCAAATGGAGATAGTTCAAGTGATTATCTTTTGAGGCCTGCTTACGACATAAAATCATCCATGAAAATTTGAACTCCTTTTTGCTTACAGTTGCAGTTTCTTGAGGAATATAGATAACATGCAAATTTGAGTGCTTAGTGAGTTAGTCTTGTTAAATTCATATCTTCTAGATGCATTGACTACCAGCTTCCTGGTTCACCCAGCCTTATATTGGCCTAATTTGGTAATTTTCTATTAGAGCATTACTTTCGTGCATATGCGACATGAAACGAAAGGTGTTATATTACACCATAAAACAGAAGGTATTTGAAAAGAAAAGAAAATTGGAGATGTTCTTTTTTCTTATATACGCGCTCCAATTTATTATTACAGATGAAATAATAGCTTCTAGGCCTTTGGTCAAGTACTTTCTTTGGGAGAAATTCAAAAATAGCCAGATTTACCACTGGTCGTTGAAAAATAGCCAAGTTTTAAAAGTCATCGAAATTTAGCCACTTTAAATTTGAGCGAAAACACTGTTCAAAATCCGGAAAAATACGCCCGCAAATTTTACGGGAGTTCCAGCATAAGTATGCTTGAACTCCCGTAAATTTTACGGGAGTTCCAGGATAACTATGCTGGAACTCCCGCAAATTTTACGGGAGTTCAAGCATAATTATGCTGGAACTCCCGCAAATTTTACGGGAGTTCCAGCAAGTATAATTGTCCAGTATAATATACTGGAGTTTGGAGCACTGGTGCTCCAGTCTCCCGCAAATTTTACAGGAGTTAGCAAAGTATACCGGTCCAGCATAATATGCTGGAGTTCGTACACAAATGCACCAGAACTCCCGTATATTATACTGGATCGGTCCCTGCTGCAGCAAAATAGTGGCTATTTTTCATTGACTTGGTAAACGCTGGCTATTTTTCATTGACCAGTGTGAAAATTGGCTATACCATGATATTTTAACACTTTCTTTTGATAATTAGTCCACTTTAGGATTACGTATAAGAGTATAATGTAGTGTATATGTAGAGATATCCGGCAGTATTTCTATCAGTACTTAAGCTTTTGAAAGCTCCGATAAAGAGATTGATAGCTTACGGTATATATGAGGATTTCTATGTGCATGATTTTTTCATAATGAGCTAGCTAAATGTGATCAATGAACATTATTATTATTGGGATATATACTATTAACCATGAATTTGGTTTAGATATAGTATTTATTATGATATAATTATTCATTCAATATTATTAAAGTTTTAAATAGATCATATATTGGTCTGTGTCATTTACTTATATAGTAGATGATTTAGTGTATAGAGTTTACCTTATATACGGAAGAAAATCATCGTTTCTTATAAGTATAAAGTTTGAGTTCACAATCTAATGATGGAATTGGACAAACCATCAGGGATGATTGTAGCACAAGATTAAATATAATTTATCTTGATTATGGGAATGGTTTAATTTCAACTTCTTGTGAATAGCACATTTTGTATGTGTTGAACGGACCAAGTAGAGATAAGTAATTTATACTAACTTAATAAAATAAACTCTCTAGCCATTAAATGTACTATACTCTTAATCTTGATATAATTATTATTAGTGTGTACATTATTATTATTATTTTAATTTATTAAAAGGTGAGATTCTTTCGTAGGTCAATATGCCTGGTAAATTGGATAATAATAATGTACATTGGCGAAGTAATAGTTAGTTGATGGAAACCATGTCTCGATTTAGAGATTAATGATACACCTTTATGAGACCTTATAAGTTTTCATGTGGAACCCCGGCCGGTGAATTTTGTATCCGACACATGAAATAAGTTAAACGAAAGTATCAACTGAGATGATTGATGAATTCTATATTGTCATTGTTTTTTTTATTATTGAGTTGCTAAGTAAAGTAGCAATTATCATTTTAAGAACTCACATTTTTTTCTTAAACTTATTTAATAACTCAAGTGTAATTAGTTAATATGGTAATTATATAATTTTAATTCAAATCTCAATCGAGACAAAAATATTAGGTGAAATGGTAGGCACCCTAAAATTTGCGTTAATTAGAAAATGACCCCGGACCCGCACAAGCTTTTCAGGAAATTGTCTATCGGATTAAATTATTCATTAAAGTTTACTGGATTGTCATACTTTTACTCTTCACGATTTCTCTACCAATTCGGTAGAGTTGATGTTATTATCACTCTACCTATCTATTAAGTTTTTTATTGAAGTCCTGCCGAATTGTCATACTTTTGCACTTCAGAAAATTTTCTACCGGATAAAGTTGATGCTATATGTTGTCTACCTATCTGTTATGTTGTTCACTCGAAGTCTACCGGATTGGCATACTTTTTTTGGTAGTTTTAACCAAGTGTTCTTCAATTCCGATCAAACTTCCCTAAATTTGCTCCAAATAATCACAAATTTGAAATAAAGCTTTCAAATACCAACACAAATAATCTCGAGTGGCCAATTTATTCGAATAACACCAAATCAAAAAGATTTGAGATTTTAAAATAAATCACCAAAATATGTATTTGAACTAAAAGTTTAAGAAAAAACTTATCAAACATTTTAACGAATTTAACAATACATTGATCATTAACTTTATTTTTGACCATCAAACAATAATTTTAAGCTTCAAAAATTCGAGAACTATGAAGTTCAAATTGTTAAAAAAAAAATTATTTTGCTAAGACCATAAAATAGGACATTATGCCAAGACCATTACTTTTAGGGTCACACCGTGCTAATTTCCCATAATTCTTTGCATCAAATCAAATTTCATCCATAAATCAGTCACGAAATGTAAAGACACATGATTGAGGCACACATCTCAAAACTGGTCGAAAATGCTGGTTATTTTAGAAAATTAAGATATAATTAACTAGTTTGTTCTTTTGTCGTTGTTATTAATTATTTTTGAATGTTAAAATATTTATTAGATAGCATAAAAAATCCAAAACTGAAAAATAATAAAGGTAAAGTTAAAAAGCTCTTCTTGTTAATACTCCCTCCAACCCATGTTAAATTAATGTAAAAGTTGAATTCCTTTAACACGTGTGAAAATAATAAAAAAAATCAATTAAGGTGGACCGGAGTGAAAAGAACATATAGAGAAACATGCATGACAACTAAAATAGACAGAAGGGAATAGAAAAAGAAATTATTTCTGATAAAACAAAAAATTCACCATGTTCAATTCAATAGAAAATATAAAACAAACTTGAATACGCCGTCATCTCATACTTGATCAAGGATCAACTGAATACAAAGTCCTACTAAACTTAGTGCACCTCTAATAACATATTTGCTATTCTAATAGCAATAGTCTTCCATCTTTGCCCCTAGCAAAGAACAATATGGAAATCACTACAAATAACATCATTCATCTTTAAAAAATTCTTGAATGAGATCCAAGATACTGCTTTGCTTGTGGCGTATATTTTTGCTTTTGATGGAAACTAGACTCTCCTTTTAACTTAAAGCCCATCTGCGAGCATACTATATTTTAGAATCAAGTAGACGTTTAATTTCATGGGTTTTGGAGTCATAGATCACAAGAGCTTCGTCTTTTGAATATAAAATAATCTTATCATGACCCCACAAACCAATAGGGCAAGAGTTAGGTACTGTACCACATTCAGAACTTTAGTCCACAACCTTTCTTTACTCATTAGCCATACATCAATTTGATATGCAAAAATAACCATCAATGACACCTGATGTATTAGGCCCTGGAATCTCACCAAACATTTCTTTTTGCATGTCGAAATATCGAATTAGAAGGACTGGTTGAAAAGCAATTGCACCATTGCTTAATGTACTCCAGTAATAAACTGCATTAACACAGGTTGAGCACAAGCTAAGGAGTTTTCCATGCATGAAGGAACTCCTATTGTCAAAGCTGCATGCTAAATTTCTCCAACAGTCTTTGCCTAAAGAGTAAACGGCAGCAAACACACGATCATTGTTACGCTCTTGATTACAAAAATTCATAACGTAAACCACTTTGTAATCTTGACTTAATGGATCAAACCCAAAGCCAAATATATGTGTAAAGTGACCCCGAGGCATGTTGATTTTGATGTTATATGGTGGAAGTGACCTAAACTCTCTTAGAGTTGGGTTCCACAGAGCCATACGAATATCAGAACTCAACTTTTTGTACAAGAAATATATACCATCGACAGGACCAACGATCTCAGTCAATTGAGCAGTTATCTGTAAATAACTAGGCTTTTCATGCAGGGAAATCACACCGGGCAATATTTTCTCAGGCAGAAGAAGAGAGATGCTTGATTGTGAGCGAATGTCGTGAAAGTGTAAAAAAAGACGGGTTGGGTATTTTTCCAAGTGATTGAGGTGTTCTCTAACAAAAGAAGAAGTAATAATCGAGTACGTACCAATTCTTACGCACACATTTGAATCGTGCAAGAGATTCCACAGGTAGCCTCACTAGAATCTTTGTTACCAAATCATCCGGCAGAGAGCGGTGATTCTCCATTCTACTTGTTTAATCAAATTTTGATGCAATAATAAGCTGCAACATGAAACGATAAATTTAATTAGGGTGTAGAATATAATATCCCCAAAATTGAAGCTATATATCTATTAAAAAATTAACTACAAAATGTTGATTATTTATCCTGACAAACTGACTAAGGACTCACAAAATTAACTAGAACGAACATACATATGATGCAAGAAGATGAAGAATATATGTAGAGAAGGGTCTGGCTGTCAGTTAATAACAAGTGAATATAACTGTCTTTGCTGTAAGTGCAGATTTGATTACATATAACTGTCTTTGATGTAAGTGCAGATTTGATTACCCACGAACAGCTTCAAAAGAACTGAGAGTGAGATTCACCTGAGAAGAGCAGATTTTGCTCGATTACCCAACGGCAGCCATTTTATAATGGAAAAAAGAACTACTACTATTTTTTTTCCACCAAAATTTCAATGTATTCATGGATAACTTCTCGTTTCCTACATTTATTAAACCTCCCC
>MU770973.1:26391-66522 GCA_026770625.1 Nicotiana glauca | reverse complement strand
ATTAAAATAATGAATAATAATATTAAAAGCGGTTAAAGGTTAAATTTTGCACATAAGTTAAAGCATGTCTAAAATCAGATAAATAAGCCGAATATGACAGTTGAGCGACCATGCTAAAATCACGGAACTCGGGAATGCCTAACACCTTCTCCCAGGTTAACAAAATTCCTTATCCGGATTTCTGGTTCGTGGACTGTTAACAGAGTCAAACCCTTCCTCGATTCGGGATTCAAACCGGTGACTTGGGACACCATAAATCTCCCAAGTGGCGACTCTGAACCTTTAATAAAAACGAATTCCGTTTCGATTGTCCTTAAATTGGAAAAACTCCTTTATTATGCCCTTCGCGGGGTGTATTAAAACTTCAGTAAAAAGGAGGTGTGACAGCTCTGGCGACTCTGCTGGGGAGTACGAGAGGGCCATCAGAGATTCCGTCGCCGGAAGAGAAACCGCCTGACGGAGGTATCTCAAAATCACCGTTAACTAACGGACCATCTTCAACTTGTCCAGCAGCTAAGCAAGTTAGTAGAACAAGAAATGATGTAACCTATATAAGATGAAAATACTAACGCCCTCATAATTGTATATATTAAAAATACTTAGAAATTCGGGATTGGTCGTTTAGTGAATTTTCACGACCTCCTCAAAAATAATAACGCGTTAGTAGCTTTAAGCGCGTATTTAATAATTGTATCTCCCTAAACTCGGGTGCACATTTATGTGACCCAAATTCAAATCTCAACAGAATCGAAATGTGTCAATAATCACGGGTACATAGTGCAATTTCAAATGCATTTTTTGGCATAATGTAATAATGCTCTACCAGTTTTGACAATGTACCTATGTTTATGTTCTGCACAACCATTTTGTTCAGGAGTGTAAGGGAAAGAAACACGTTGTGTAATTCCATTATTGTGTATATAATTGGTCAAGGCTCGAAACTCCCCTCCCCAGTCAGCTTGAAAACATTTAATGTGTAGACCAAAGTATTTTTCAACAAGAGTGTGAAACTGAAAGAACTTCAGATTTATAGCGAAGAAAATAGATCCAAGTGTAGTTACTAAAATGATAAAAAAAGATCACATAATAACGATAACCATCATTGGAAACAACCGGGGCAGGGCATCATACATCCGAACAAATTAAATCAATAGGTCCAGATGCTTGAAAACTAGACTCACTAAAAGAAATCTTATGACTTTTGCTAACAATATAAGTATTGCGTAATCTAGGAGGTATACTAGACTGAAAAACAGTAGATGGTAATGCTTGACGTACTGTAGGATAAAATGTATGATCCAGACGAGCATGTCAAACACCAAGAGAAGCTGCAAAGGAAGCTGGGGATGGTAGTTTTGTCACAGGGAGCGAATATAATCCTCTCTTATTCCGCCCTGTGTGTAGTAGTGCCCTCGTTGTCAAATCCTTAATCAAAAAATGGTTAGGAAAGAATTCAACAAAAACATTATTAGATTTAGTAAAGGAACTAATGGAAATAAAATTTTGAGTAGCAGAATGGACATGAAGAATATCTTTAAGTTTGAATTTTTTGTCGGAATCATTAATAGAACTTGAACCTATATGAGAGATTGATAATTTAGAGCTATTACCTAGAGTTACTTCCTCAGTACCTTGATATTCAAAATAAATGCCAAGGTTATCCAAATCAGATGTCAGATGATGCGTTGTGCCACTATCCATCAACGAATTTTGGGTGTTTTCTAGGTTGGAGACAGGTCGTCCAGAAACTCGAGTGCCATTAGATGTCTTGGGTGATGGGAAAACTCATGCGATATGGACTTTTCTTGCATAATTGTGACAAATTGTTATTGACATATTTGAGGTTTAAGATAGAACGTTGGATGATTGAGTGGTGTTCTAGAAACCACGTTGTTGAGTCATCAGAAGAAAACCATAATTTTGAGAGCGTCCATGACCTCTACCACATCCACGAGTGGGGGCAACAGAACTTTGAGTAAATTGTGTTGTCGGCGATATGACATTAAGAGTCTCATCTCTCTTTAATTGTCATTCTTCATTCAATAATAACCCATATAAAGCATCAAACGAGATATCCTCTTTACGCGATTCAAGAGATCTTGTAAAGGGACGATAGGCTGGTCCCAGTCTAGCAAGAACAAATTCAACCGGATGCTGCAATGCAGCCAACTTGTCCTCAATTTCCTTTGTCTTTTGCATATAAGACTCAATACTAGAATTGTCTCTCTACAATGTGTGTAGCTTAGTTTTAAATTCACGAATCTGGGGCTTTGAACCTGAGGCATAGGCAGCAACTAGTTTGCTCCAAGCCGTTTGGGTCGTCTCAGAGCCAACTAGTTGGGGAAATACTCCTTTTAACACGGAAGCAACAATCCAACTTAACACAAGTTGATTTTCTCTTATCCAAATGTGGTAGTTTTGGTTAGGTTGATTGCCAGTCAGAAACTGATGTGGAATCACCTGACTACCATCAATATGGTGACCAAGTCCACCACCTCGAACCATCGGAAGAAACTGTGTCTTTCACAATAAAAAATTTGACGATGTAAGTTTAATTGGTAGTTGATGAGAAAGATTAGGAGACGGTAGAGTGGTGACCATGAAGGTCTATATTCTAACAGTTGTTCCTGCGGAACCTGATGAGATGTTGTCATCTACCATTAAAGCTATTTCAAAGCTTATGCGGTTTTTATTTGGGTTGTTTTAACCTCTTAGGGCTCTGATACCATGAAAGGCTTTTTGATAATTGTATTGAAAATACTCTGCCATATTTATACATACAAATCATGTAAGAGTCCTAAAATAATTTATATATAGAGGATAACAATCCTATAAAAACTAGGACACAAATAGACAATACAGGCCATGATAAATCTGTTACATGCCATGATCCAAATAAAAAAAACATGTATTGTCGAAAATTTTGACAGAACTTTATCTGTCGAGAAGAATCTATCCAAAATCTAGATAAATCTAATAGTGTTAAGCTAATACTCTCTCTAAATGTTGAAATTCGAGAGAGAGTGTTTCTGCAAATTGTTGAAACTGTATTTTCCAATATGAGAAAACAAAGTGTATTGTACAAGCTATATAATATTCACACGCACCTTCTACTGACTAACTAACCTCTAACTACTTTCGTGCACGTGTGTAAAAGGGGATAAAAATACACAAATAGTGACATCCTAATGGACTAAAAACAACAGGTGAGATGGGAGAACTAAATGGAGAGTGTTGCACTTGATCGTGACACGTAGAGAGCTAAATAAGAAGCCTCTAACTATGTATCTCAAAACTATTAGAAGTAAAACCTAGTTGCCTTCAACATGGATCCAATACTTTGGAGTTTGAGTGATTAAAATCTGGAGATACAATATTTTCAAACCCCCCCCCCCCCCACTCAAGTTGGGAGGGGGATAAAGAACACCCAACTTGCCTAGTAAATCCCAATGAAGAGGCCTAGAAAGGGGCTTCCTGAAGAGACCGCCAGCGAGAGTGAGAAGGAACAAAAGACAAGGAGATAAGACCGGCCTGGAATTGATGTCTCACGAAGTGGCAATCGAGCTCCACATGTTTGATGCACTCATGAAAGATAGGGTTCTTGGCGATATAGATGATCGCCTAACTGTTAAAGTGGAGAGAAACCAGCAACTTAGGCGGAATAGAGAGACCGCCAAGCAAATGGAAAATCCAAGTAAGCTTAGCAACCACGTGACGTATTGATCGATACTTAGCCTCCATAGAAGACAAAGAAACAGAGGATTGTTTCTTTGATTTCCAAGAAACAAGGCAGCCACCGAGACTAAGGGAAAAACCACTAATGAAACGCCTAGAATCAGGGCAAGAACCCCCAATCAAAATCGTAGAAGGCAATAATCTCAAATGAAGCAGAATCAAATATAAAGAGGCATAAACCAAGGTCACGAAGAAGATAGCAAAGAAAATGATTAGCATAAAAAATATGAGGATCACGAGGGGCTTACATGAACTGACTTAGATGGTGGATCACAAAGGATAGATCTGGGCACGTGTGAGTCAAAAAGTTCAACTTGCCTAACGATTGGCGATACAAAGTTGGATCAGACAAAAGGGTACCCTGATTAACATGAAGTTTGCACGATGGATCCAGAGGTGAATTAGCTGGAGACAGACCACAACATTCAAACTCACAAACCAACTTCATTGCGAATCTGCGTTGGCTCAAAATCAAACCAGAATCAAGGTGAAGGACTTTCATCCCCAAGAAGTAAGATTTACTTCTCAAATCCTTAATTTTGAGTTCCAAGTCTAAAACATATTTTAGCTCATTCAACTCTTGCATGTCATTCCACGTGATAAGTATGTCATCCACATAGACGGCCACCAAAGAAATAGAGGAACCAAATGTTACACCTCACATTTTTATACGTTAAAGCTTTGTTGTAAATTAATCCACGTAAGTTTGGGAATGAGATTTATTTTAGGATTATAAGCATCATGCTATTTCAAACAAGTGATTGGTAAATTCGTGAAGGTAGAGGGTAAGTGAATCGAAGAAAATGAGTTTCATCGAAGTTACACAATTTGGGATAAAATACGATCCGAGCTACAATACCCGATATTTTATGGACTAATGTCATACGCGGTACCACATGACCATGATAGTAAAGTGTATAAAGTGTGTTAAAAGTGAGTAGTATCTTAAGCAATTTGAGATAATTCTTAATTATGTGAATAATTGATTAAGTGGATAAGAATATTTTTTTGGGTTGCCACATGGCATTAAGCGAAGCCAAGTGGCACAAATTTGCATGATGAGTCATAAGGCATAAGATGTTTGCCACTTGAATACGTTGACACTTGACACTGCAACTTGATATCAACGTAGCATCTTTTTGGCATGACACTAAAACAAGAAATGTGAGTGGTTTAATTTATCAACGGATTAACTAGATAACAAAAGTTTCTAGCTTTAAAAATGAAACCATAGCTACCTTATCCAGATATAGATAAGCTAGAAATAGTAGCAGGTATCCAATTATGTGCAATGCACAAAACAGATTCTTGACCTTCACTTTCCATAAAATATATGGTCACTTGCGTAAGACCAGCAACGTTGGGTAATTAACACAACAAAAGGCTCCTTTAAGATGTCAAGATGAAGATGGTCATATTTACTAAGTGACAAATGAGCTTCAGCAAAGTTCATACAAGGTCCGATTATGCGTGGGATGCAATTCTAAGAAGGTACGGTACAATCTTTATCAAGAATATCATGCGAATTTTTCCCTTCTTCGATTTGCCGTTAAGTGTTGTTGCAATTAACAGGTGTTAAAGGGATTATCAAGAGAATCGGCTCAGGTATATTAAGGCTATCCCTTCTTTCTTTTGGCATGATCCATACGATACGAACTTAACATGCAAATGCATAAATTCCATAAATGACTCTATTCATAGAAGTATTAGAGACATCTATGTCCTCGAATTTGCATGTGTCATAATATTTTATCATCTGTTCATGGGTCTCAGAAAAATACGAAAGTTGAAAGAGTTTACTTTATGATATTACTCAAAGGCAAAATGGTGTTATGATATTCCGAAAGATTTTATTAACGTACTTTTCATGCATTGTATTCATGTACATTGACCCGTGATTAGATAGCGTTATACACATACACACACACACACACACACACACACACACATATATATATATATATATATATATATATATATATATATATATATATATATATGGTATATGGGAAAGTTATGATATTTTATATGCACCACCACCTGATCAACTGGTATACGTTGAAGATTTTGCTCACAGTGACCGATATGATACGATGGAATGTCCTCAGATGCTGTTGATGTTATGAAACATGTACCTATGCACGACATGACATTCATATGCACATGTATGACGCTAAAAGTTTTTCATGATTTACAGAGTTATTCAGACTTACAGGTTGAGTCAAGTACTTTATATTTCTTCCATGTCTGTTATGTACTTATTTATATGCCTTACATACTCGATACATTTTTCGTACTGTCGTCCCTTTTGCCTGGGGATGCTTCATTTCATGCCAGCATGCCCCGATATACAGGCCGAGAGCCCTCCAAGTAGGCTATCAGCTCAGCGGAAGATATTGGTGCGCTCCATTTGATTCAGAGTTGCTTGTTTGGCTAGTATGATTTAGACGTATATTGTTTGGTATGGCGGGACTATGTCCCGACCTTTATGATATTTATGTGCTCTTAGAGTCTTGTAGACATATGTCGTGTACGTGAAAGATTGTACGGCCTTGTCGGCCTATGTTTTGAGTTTATAAATAATCATGTTGGTCTATTAGGCCTGTATATCACATGTATATGATAATGTAATAAGGAAGATACGTTACGTTGGTACTCGGTTGAGTAAGGTACCGGGTATCCATCGCGGCCCATCGGTTTGGATCGTGACAAAAGTGGTATCAGAGCGGTTCCGTCCTAGGGAGTCTACAAGTCGTGCTAGTAAAGTCTTGTTTATGGGTGTGTTGTGCACCACACTTATGAGCAGGAGGCTACAGAGCATTTAGGTCGTCACTATTTCTTCTTACTCTAGATCATGTGATAGAGATCAGTTGTAAGAACACTTTTTTCTAAACTCGACCTTATTCATAATACGACGATACCTACATTTATAAAGATGGTTGGTAAGGTATTGAATGTGGTTGTGAAAGAGTTGAGTTAGAAGAACTCGGTGAGCTTCTAGGAAAGGAACCTTAAGGAAAAAATATCTATCCACCTTTATGGTGAAAGACAATGAGAGATTTAGAAGATAAATACAAGTTTCAACAAGTAAAGGAAGTAAGGTAAAAGAGGGTACGAGATACCCAGCTAATGAAGATTATCCTTATATACCATTCAGGAAGAGAGATATAAGCCTTTTGTGTTATCTTAAATAGTGACCGAGGGATGTATAATTGTCCACGACAGTCTAAGTTATTCTCTATGGGAACTAACAAATATGGTTTAAGAGAAGGACATAATATCACATCCGGTTGGGGTTAGAGTGACCCAAAATGATGAATGAATTGTTTGCGTCAGTTGATATTTTCGAAGGATATTGCAAATGTGCTAACAGATATCCTTGTGAGACACCCAGATGATGCACTCTATAATAGTTCATATATATATATATGAATACTATAATGTTCAAACACATACACTGGAATCCTGGAATGAATAAATATTAGCATAGTATAACTCCCGTCCCTAGTAGAGCGAGGATGTTAGGCAACCCGACGAGCCAATGGGTGAAGAAAAGGGAGCTAAAAGCAAAAGAATATCTTGTTGAAGTTTTCATAAGAAAGCAATAGGCAGATATATTAGCGGAAAAATAAGAAGAGAGTTAATAAAGCATTATGAGTAAGATGTGATACATAGATGGCAATGGTAGATAAAAAAAAGGGATGAAAAAAAATGGTAGTATTACAGAGTCTATCGACAAGGGAAGGAAAAGACTGGAGGTGACAGGCCTCGAGATAACAAAAGAGTATAGGCTATAAAGTCATATCCTCATTTCGAGAAATAAGTTGTGACACTAAAGTGATTAACAAAAGGAAAAGTTAGACCCTAGAGTAATAAAAATCAGTATGGGCTTGTGAACAAGATAAACCAAACATGAATTAGAGACTGAGGTATTTGATAATAGTCGGCATCATGAGAATTTCATATTACGTTATGGCAATAATAGAATGGACAACAGAAGAAGATTCATGAGAAATTCAGAGAATGGTCATTCAGGCAGATGCTTCCCTAAAGCAATCAATGTGAGTAAAGTTAAACTTAAGGGACTGTCTGTGCTAGTTATACTAAGTATCACCCTCGTGAATAAGGAATTTTGTTATCCTTGATACAGAAGGATTACCACAAGGCAAGTAAGGGCCATCAATGATGTGAAAAGACGCCAAAGATAAAGAGGTAAAACATATATAGGTAGATCGTCGTAGCTCCAACTCTTATCACTCCCTTAAAGGGGGGAGTATGGAGTGATGTGGCGTGAAGTCAGAATTTAGTAGTTCTAGAAATAATGGAATAGTAAAGGGAGAATGAAAAAAAAATGAAAACAGGATGAGATTTCACTTATTCGAAGCCTACAAATATGCTACAATTCCCGAACATTATATAAGCACGACGTCAAGAAAAGGGAGTAAGGGTTCCTGCCCGGGATGTTATTGATAGATAAGAAGTAGTGCGCGAGGTAAGTTAAGACAAAGGAAATAACCCAATAAATATTATGTGGAATATGAATATGAGGATGGTCCAACGAGTAGTTAGTAATTGATTCAGAAATAGCCTAGTCATGACTAGACAAGAGGTTACAGACAAATCAACAGATTACACAAGATAAATATAGTGAACCCTAACATGGAGAATTCAGCCTCGCAGTAATGTCATTATAATACTTGACATATATTCAGATAGGAGTCGGGGTAGTTAAAGTTACTATATGAATGTTACAGGAATAAAAGAGTGTGCCATTGGGAAGACAATCAAAATATCAGTTCAGAAGCAACCCTACAAGCACAAGGGCATGGAGGTAAGTAACTACGGATAGTTATAGGAGAGGAATGACATCAAAATATTCCGTCGAGTATACGATATAATAAGCTCACAGCTTTACAAGAGTCAGAAGATCCTCCCGAAGTACTACAATGAAAGACTAGCTGAGGAAATAAGAAAGCAGACTTTAACCTAGGCACAGTGACCTAAAGAGGAAATGGTCTTATAACAAAAACATTGTATGCACTCCCTAATAAAATGGAACCTATCGTGGTTAATGAACGAGAAAAAAAATCAAAACGTTGATATTCAAGGTCGTATAGGCCGTATGGAATTTCAATATGTGTGGGCACTAAGATAATTCAAGTATTCATGCAACAAGTGGCAGAACAACCAGTGAAAGTAATTGTTTACATTTAAAGAAAGCTGAGAAGGAACAGAAGAAATTATTCGATCAATGATCCAAAGTTAGTTACGTTATGAATGCACTCAAGATTTCAGAGTATTATCCATGCAACTTATATGTTGGCATTCTTACATTCGTAGAAGACTCCGGTGTAAGTTAAAATAAAGAATTAAGTTCATGTCATGGACAAAGGATTGAATTGTTAGATGATGGTATCATAGATATTCCATAGCGTTCATGAAAGGCTAAAGTAACACCATGAGCCGCAGGTCGGAAGATAGCTTAAACATAAAGGTTGGTCAGAAGAAGAGAAAACTAAAGAGTTACATCAACCAAGTAATCAGGAGTCTAATTATTGGACTCAAAAAATTATAGAAATTGTGATTGAGAACATTGCAGGATCCCTCTTAATATTAGAGGTACAAGAGAGATAATACAGTAGCCATATTCTATAATGGCTCTAAGATAAATCCAGTTAGAAAAGTACCAACCTCATAAGAAGCCAGTACGATGCTCACACTGGATTGTGTATACACCCAGTGGCAGATCTAGAATTTTAAGGTCGTGGGTGCTCACTTTCTTTTAATATAAAGGTGATATCAATCACATAATATAAGCACAATTTATTCGAACGGAGCGATGAAAAAAATTAATGAGACAACACGATTACTATTGTCATTATCAAAAATGACTTCTAGCCACGAGTCAGATAATAAGGTTAATATGTTATCATTACAAAAAAGGACTTCCCTAGTCACAACTCACAACTGTGCTCGACGATTTTTCATATGTTGAAAACGATGAATAATAGCATCATTGCTAACACTTACAAATATCTTACGCTCTACATAGCAAACTAAACTACTATTTAAAATTTCATCACCGATGTTGTTATGAAGTTCACTTTTGATTTAGTTCATGGATGAGAAAGCTCGTTCCACAGAAGCTGTAGCAACAGGAAGAATGACAGTCAACTTGATAGGCAAATAAACAAGTGGCCAAGTTTAATGCAGATGTGATTTAACCAACACTTTAGCAAGATCACTAATCCCCTTCAAGCCAAAGAACCTCTTGTCAACACCACAGGCATAAAGTATAAAACTATCAAGCTGACAACTGAGATCTCGAAGCTTGCTGCTATCAAACTCATTCAGATAATATTCGCCCAACCTCATTATTCTGTTCTTATCAAAATTACCAAATGAATTAACGGGATTTAAGCTAGCCATACCGAGGAGTAAGTCAGTACTCATACCATCAAAGCGACAATTAAGCTCTTGAAAATGCAAATCTATAACAACATAAAAAATGTCGACACGCAAATGATGAGAATATGTAACATCAAGAGCTCTGCGCTTCGACTTCCCAGGAAAGTAGCCAGCGTCCATATTTGGAATCATTATATCATGTTTATCACAAAAAGAAGAGACATCTTGCTTATTTTTTTCATTAAAAAAATTACTGAATTTATTTTACAAAGCATAGATAATAAGAATTGCAATTTGTAAAACTCAATATCTTCGATAGAATATTGCTATTTATACCCAAAATCTCTAGTTTAAATCAAAATACCAAATCTTATTACCTTGTTCCTTGTGTTTTAATTTTGAGATGGGGAGGTCAAGAAAACTTGTTGTTCACTTTGTAACCTGCGAATTGCGAAACCTACAAGAAGAACCGGAGAGGCCGATGCCCGAGAGCTGTTTTAATATTTTGGTTTGGTATCTTTTGAAAGCCTACCAATATTTTAACTAGTGGAGGATTTTTTTTCTCCTTTTCCTCATCTAATTAGTAAAAGGGGGAAATAAAAAAAATGGGCAAAAAGAAAGTAAGTACGTAATAAACAATCAAACAAGGAAGTCAACGATCAAACGATCATTTAATAAGGAAAAGTGTTACATTTTTTTGAGATTTTTGGAAAACAAAAAAACGCTGCCAACTAGATTTCAACTATCGACGTCAAGGTTTCCAAACGCCAAAACTTCAGTCTCCAAACCAAAGCACCCATTAGACTTTTTGGTTAATGGGTGATTGCAAATATATTATATCCGTTTTCATAAAATTTCTATATTAGTATACGAAGTACCTGTCGGAGTCAGTGGGTGCTGCAGCACCCAGGACCTTACACGTGGATCCGCCCCTGTATGCACCAGAGGTGCAAGTATTATAGTAGAGCTTCAAGTTATAGACGTGAATTATACCTAGGTGGAAGGGAGGTCATGAAAGACATAGAAGATACGTGCGAGATTTTAAAGTAAGTAAGTAAAAGTGAACAACGTACGGGATTATCAAAGGCAGAAGATCGTGAATAGTCCATACTTCTGATAACAGGCTAAAAACGCGGGGATTCAGTATCTAGGAATAATAGCGGCTTTGTCAGTAACATATCTTCCAGCCTATGGTCTAGGTATCGAAAAGCCTGACTAAGAGAGTAAAAAAGAGTTAAAGACGATGTGATGTCTCGCTCGATGTACTAGGATGACATAAGAAAATCTATGATGCAAACAAGTTGAAAGGTTGTAAGTAATATAAATAGATACGTGTAGGTCGTAAGCTATTGTATGGTGAAGCAACAAGGTTCTAGAAGACAGGAGTAAGGATAAGAAGGGGCGAGTGAGAAGGGAACGAAAATAGATAAGTCCTCAGGATTAATCCCATGAAAACAAGAAGAGCAGACGATTTATCGAAGTTTTACAAAGTTGACTATAGCCTGAATGAACTCAAAGGAGTCTAAGACTAATAGCATATAGAAGAGATGGAATGCTACCCTGGTAATAGAATGGAGGTGTAATTGTAATAGATAAAGGAAGACGTTTGAGCCTTCATTTAAGTAATGATCTGACAAAGAAAAGAAAGGGATATGATTAACATACCCACGCAGGGTGAATCACATTGGGGTGATGTGAGATACGATTATGAAAGTATGGTATCGCCCCAGGTGGATCGGTCTAATCATTTTAGATGCTCCCTGATGAAACGTGAACCCTAACGACAGTGTTACATAAAAGGTTAAGTTATCCGGGGTAGATTATAGATCAATATTGAGGCGAATCAACAAAGGATTGATAAAAGTTATGAAGTATGAGATGAGATAAGGCCGTCATTCTTAAGATAAACAGTAATATGGAAGCATTAAAGGACATAGATTTATACATATTGGATAAACAATGAAAGTAACCTCGAATTTGGTAGCAGACCTCAGTAACGAGAAATCGAGGTAATAGTTGTGGTATAGTATGACCTACTTAGATTCAGTAAAGTCATATGGATGGATAACCGGGTTTATGAAATAAGATATTGCAATATTCGTAAGTTCGACAAAATATCGAGCGAAGAACTTCTGTAATGGCTAAAAATCAGAGGAAAAGGGAAAGAAGAGACGCATAAGCGCACTTACAAGATCATAGTCGTACATGCTGCATGATAGAATGTGGCAAGCGTTATGAGATTGGAAGGATTCCGACTATAAGTCGTGGCGTGATAAATAAGCCTAAAGGGGGGAATGCCCTGGCCGTTGGATTTATTCACAGAATAGTTGCCTAGATGGCAAGGAGAGTAATAAAGTACTCGGAAGACATAGGGTATGAAAGTGATAATTGCACCAGTCAACATTCGAGGACAAATATTACAAAGGGGGAATGATGTTATACCCCACATTTTCATACGTTAAAGATTCGTCGCAAATTAATCCATGTAAGTTTGGGAATGGGATTTATTTTAGGATTATAAGCATCATGCTATTTCAAACAAGTGATCAGTAAATTCGTGAAGGTAAGAGGGTAAGTGAATCGAAGAAAATAAGTTTCATCGAAGTATGACAATTTTGGGATAAAATACGGTCCAAGCTATAATACCCAGTATTTTATGGACTAATGTCATGCACGGTACCACATGACTATGATAGTAAGGTGTATTAAAAGTGAGTAGTATCTTAAGCAATTTGAGATAATTCGTAATTATGTGAATAATTGATTAAGTGGATAAGAATATTTTTTTGGGTTGCCACATAGCATTAAGCTAAGCCAAGTGGCACAAATTTGCATGATGAGTCATTAGGCATAAGATGCTTTCCACTTGAATACGTTGACACTTGACACTGCAACGTAGCCGTTTTTTGGCATGGCACTAAAAATAGAAATGCAAATGATTTAACTTATCAAGGGATTAACTAGAGAACAAAAGTTTCTAGCTTTAAAAATGAAACAATAGCTACCTTATCCAGATATAGATAAGCTAGAAATAGTAGCAAGTATCCAATTATGTGCAATGCACAAAACATATTCTTGACCTTCACTTTTCATAAAATATATGGTCACTTGAATAAGACCAGCAACGTTGGGTAATTAACACAACAAAAGGCTCCTTTAAGATGTCTAGATGAAGATGGTCATATTTACTAAGTGACAAATGAGCTTCAGCAAAGTTCATACAAGGTCCGATTATGCGTGGAATGCAATTCTAAGAAGGCACGGTACAATCTTTCTCAAAAATATCATGAGGATTTTTCCCTTCTTCGATTTGTCATTACGTGTTGTCGCAATTAACAAGTGTTAAAGAGATTGTCAAGAGAATCGGTTCAGGTATGTTAAGGCTATCCCTTCTTTCTTTTGGCATGATCCATATGATACGAACGAAACGTGCAAATGCACAAATTCCATAAATGACTATTCATAGAAGTATTAGAGATATCTATGTTGTTGAATTTCCATGTGTCATAATATTTTATCATTTGTTCATGGGTCTCAGAAAAATACGAAAGTTGAAAGAGTTTACTTTATGATATTACTGAAAGGCAAGATGGTCTTATGACATTCCGAAAGATTTTATTAACGTACTTTTCATGCATTGCATTCGTGTACATTGACCCTTGACCATATATATATATGGGATATGGGAAAGGTTATGGTATTATATACGTACCACCACCTGATCAGCTGGTATACATTGATAATTTTTCCTACAGTGGCCGATATGATATGATGGGATGCTCTCAGAGGATGGTGATATTATGAAACATGTACCTATGCACGACATAACATTCATATGCACATGCATGATGCTAAAAGTATTTCATTATTTACAGAGTTATTCAGACTTACAGGTTGAGTCAAGTACTATATATTTCTTCCATGTCTGTTATGTACTTATTTATGTGCCTTACATAATCGATACATTATTTGTACTGACGTACCTTTTGCCTGGGGGTGCTGCATTCCATGCCCGCAGGTCCCTATAGACAGGTCGAGAGCCCTCCAAGTAGGCTATCAGCTCAGTTGAAGATATTGGTGCGCTCAATTTGATTCGGAGTTGCTTGTTTGGCTAGTATGATTTAGACGTGTATTATTTGGTATGGCGGGACTTTGTCCCAACCTTTATGACATTTATCTACTTTTAGAGGCTTGTAGACATATGTCGTGTACGTGAAAGATTGTACGGCCTTGTCGGCCTATATTTTGAGTTTATAAATAATTATGTTGGTCTATTAGGCACGTATGTCACGTGTATATGATAATGTAATAAGAAAGATACATTACGTTGGTACTCGGTTGAGTAAGCTACCGAGTGCCCGTCGCGGCCCATCGATTTAGGTCGTGACACCAACCTTCTTATAAAAAAGGAAATAGTCATCTAGAGAGTGAGTGAAGCCTTTAAAATTCTGCGCAGATGTCAATCAATCATACTACTGTCTTGAGTCTTGACGGAGCCCATATAAGTACTTCTTAAGTCTACAAACCATGTTAAGTGCAAGAGGTAGTAGCCCAGCAGGAAACTTCATACATACTTCTTCGTGCAAATCATCATGTAAAAATGCGTTATTGACATCCAACTTATGCAACCCCTAATTTTTCCTTACTGCCAAGGCTAAGATACATCGGATGGTGGTAATTTTGATCACAAGGGAGAAAATCTCTATGAAATCAATCCCTACCCTTTATATGTCCCCTTAAATGACCAATCGAGCTTTTAATCTCTCCGGGCTACCACCAAATTTGTGTTTCACTTTGTAAACCAATTTACAAGGTAGTGTCTTCCTACCTTGTGGTAAATGAACTACTTCCTTGGTATCATTGGTGATTAGAGCATCAATTTCTTTGGCCATAACTTCTTGCCAGCCTGGTTGCATGGTTGCCTAGGAATATGAAGAAGCCTCTTGAATGAGGGAAGAGAAGTGAACAATTTTTTGTTAGGAAAATATAATTCACTAAAAGAAAATTTCATAGGAGAAATAGGAGAAAGAAAACAAGGAGTTAAAACATCAGTTAAATAATTTACACCATAAATATAGTCACCTAGGTAAGCAGGTGTCTTGTGATCCCTCAAGGACCTGCGCAAGTCAGTCTTAAGAATATGAGGTATTGATTGTGGTGAAGAAGGAGAGTAGTCAGAAATAGTATGAGAAGAAGAAGAAGAAGAAGAAGAAGAAGAAGAAGAAGAAGAAGAAGAAGAAGAAGAAGAAGAAGGAATAAAATGTGAGGATAACGTGGAAGGAGAATATTGGATAGGTGAATTAGGAGAGCAACAAGTAGGATTTATAGGAGAAGAAGGAATATGAGAAGGAAAATCTTTTGAATGAACAACCTGGGGTGAGAGAGACATAGAACAATTAGAGAAAGACTGTAGGAAATAGGGGATGATAAAACTTATTCTGTGGAGTAGAAAATAGGAAAATTGATTCATGAAAGATTACATTTCTCAAAGTAAAAATATTTCCAGTTTGTATGTCTGACAACTTATATCTCTTCTTTCCAAAAAAGTATCCAATAGACGCGCAAGCAGTTGCTACAGGGTCCAGTTTGCCTCTGTGATGTGGTAAGGTAGAGGCAAATTACAAGCACCCAAAGCATTTGAGTAAACTGTAATTAGGAGTCTTCTAAAATAAAATCTCATAGGGAGTTATAATAGAGTAATTTGGAGGGAAACCTATTGATGAGAAAAGTTGATGTTAGTAAATATTCTACCCAAAAAAGCAATAGGGACCTTTAAAAGGAAAAGAAGGGCTCTAAAGGTTTCCAATAAATATTTTTGTTTTCGTTCAACAATGCAATTTTGTTGAGGGGTACCAACACATGAGATTTGGTGTAAAATACTCTTAATGATAAGAAAAATAGGTAATGGCTGGAATAATGCTTCCTAGTTCAAATATATTTTTAGACCTTATTGTCTTTACTTTGGTATTAAATTGCTTCTCAACCATAGAAATAAAAGATTGAAGCACGGTAAAAGCATTACTTTTAGTGCGTAGCAAATATGTTGTGACGACCCAAAGGGGTATCACTTATTTTCTTACCCATTCTGTACTTCTGAGGCCTCAAAAACCTCATCTTGGGTTGTCTCGATTTGCGTGCATAGTTCAGACGCGTAGCCGGAAGGCTTAGATATGAATTCTACGAGAAAAATGCTAAATTTTGATATTAAGTTGAATATATTTGACTTCGGTCAACTTTTTGAGGAAACGGACCCGGACCCATGATTTGACAATCCCGGAGGGTCCGTAGGAAAATATGGGACTTGGGCATATGCCCGGAATCGAATTCCAAGGTCCCATGTCCGAGAAATGAGCTTTTGTGCGAAATTGTTTTCTAGAAATAATTAAGGAAATTAAAAATGAAATTTGATTAAAAGGCTGTGGTATCGGGCCCGTATTTTGGTTCCAGTGCCCGGAGCAAGTCCTATATATGGTTTAAGCGGTTTCTATAAAGTTTGGTTGAAAACGGACGTCGTTTGACGTGTTTTAGACTTAGAATGGAAATTTGATATTTTATGAAGAAATTGGAAGAAATCATGAGTTTTGAGGCTTGATTTGATGTTTATGATGTTAATTTGGCGATTTGGTCGTGCGAGTATGTCCGTAGGATATTTTTGAGGTTTTGTGCATGTTTGTTTTGGAGCCCCGAGGGATCGGGTGAGTTTTGGATAGGTGTCGGAGTGCTTTTTCAATCTTGGGAAAAATTGCAGCTATAACTGACCTGTAGGCTTCGCAATCTCGCAATTGCGAAGGGTCAGCTTGCAAATGCGAGAATGTGCGAGGCCTGAAGTTATCGCAAATACGATATAAAACCTCGCAAATGCGAAGGGTCAGGTTGCGCAAATGCGACCTTATGGTTCGCAAATGCGAACTCATAGTTCGCAAATGCGAATAAGTATCTCGCAATTTCCAAACTTGGTCGGGGTTCGCAATTGCGAACCCCAGTTTGCAATTGCGACATCAGAGACCCACCAATTTTATACTTCGTCGATTTTCCTTAATTTTTCACCATTCTTTCAAGACCCAAACCCCATAGCTGATTTTTCAAGGACAAAACTTCTTCTAAATCATTTGTAAGTCGATTTTTACGTAATTCCTTCAATCATTTACATCATTTAACATGTTTTCCTCTTAAAATCAATGAAATTCATGGGTGAAATTGGGGGTTTGGGGTAGAACCTAGGTTTTTCTAAAATTGGGGATTTGGACCTCGATTTGAGGTCCGATTTCGAAAAAATCATATATTTGGGTTTGTGGGAGAATGAGTAACTGGATTTTGGTTCGAACCTCGGGTTTTGACCACATTGGCCTGAGGGGTATTTTGGTTATTTTACCTAAATTTGTGTCTTAGCTGTAAATTAAATAGTAGAATTAGTTGCTTGAAATGTTATTTACGATATGCAATTGAAATGAATAGATTTGGGACATTTGGAGTCGGATACTCATGGCAAAAGGGTTGTTTCAAGTTGAATTTGGAGTCGGTTTGAGGTAAGTGGCTTGTCTAACCTTGTGTGGGGAACCTTTCCCCTTAGGATATGATATTTGGAAATTGAATGCCTTGTACGTGAGGTGACGAGCGCGTACTTGAGCTAATTGTTGAAATCCAGTTTTTACTTAAGATATTGAGACTGAGTTGCTTTTTGCTTTATTCTACTTGCAATTATAACATGTGTTAGATTAGGAAAGTATGTTTGGTTGATTTAAATTGCCTATTTGCTTAAGTTGCCTTAACTGTACTATGTGAAGCATGTTAGACTGGTATTACTTGTTGTTTGTACTTTTGTACTTCATTTCTGATTATCTTCTGGTTGTGGTTGCGCATTTACATTGGAACTACGGATGTGGGATTCTGGTAGCTCCCCTTGTTTGTTTACTTTGGAACTGCGGGTTCGATTCTCGATAGATCCCCCTGCACATTTACTTTGGGACTGCGTGTTAGATTCCTGATAGATCCCTCCTGCACATTGATAGTTGAACTACGGGACGGTATCCTGGGAGATCCTCATTGAGCTGTTCCACTCTGTGTTACCTTATTCTTTACATGCTATTGTTGTTTCGTATAACTAGTCTTACTTCATAATTTTATTAGTTATTTCTGTTATTTTTATGTTGTTGCAAGGTTTATTATTATATTTTATCTCAGTAGGGCCTTGACCTTCCTCACCACTACCCAACCGAGGTTAGGCTTGCCACTTACTAAGTGTCACTGTGGTGTACTCATGCCCTTCCTGCGCATATTTTTCATGTGCAGATCCAGGTGCCCTCAATCAGGCACACTATCCTTGAGGCAGGGAGAGATACAGAGACTTCGAGGTACATTTGCAGCGTCCGCAGACCGAAGAGTCTCCTTCTTACTCTATCTTATAGCGTTTAGACTTCTTTCGTACTTTGATGTAGACTTTTCTGGAGTTTAGAGCAGTGTATTACGTTTCTACTAGCATGTGTTTTCCCGTAAATTTTCGAATTTTGGGATGATATTGTAGACTTTCGCGTTTGAGTTGTATATGCCAAAGTGGCACTTATATACATTTTTCCTCCTATTTTTGCTTAGTTAATTAATTATTTCCGCAAGTTATATTATTTCTGCATTGTTAGGCTTACCTATTCGTAGGAACTAGGTGCCATCATGACATGTTTACGGATGACGAATTGGGGTCGTGACATATGTCCAAGTACCCCTACTATAATCATCAATAATAGTAAGGAAGTACTTAAAACCATCAACAATGCCATTTTGTTGAGGGGTACCAACAATAGAAGTTGTGCTTTTAGGAAATGGTAATTTGTGTTGTCGAGCTATAGGATAAATTGTACAAGGAAAACCATCTTGTGTGAAATTATGTTGTTTGCAACTAGGGATATGTCTCATAGCAGAAATAGGTAAATGACCAAGTCTTACATGCCATAAACTGTCACAAGAAACCACAAAACTATCTATAGAATGTGAAACATCATATGCATTAGAAGTGTTTATAATAAAAGATGGAATGACTGATTTAATTTTATTTCTATGTACAGGAAATTATGCAAATAATATGTAGAGTAAAGAAAATATAGTCCATCTTTGATATCACCAAAAACTAGAGGCCTTCTCAAGCAAAGGCCATACAAGAAATAGAAAGAATTAGAGAATGAAAGAATGGATTTAAACTGTATGCATAATTTGTGAACATATATGAGGTTGAATTTAAAATCTGGAACTAGTAGGACAATGTTTTGAGTCAATTTAGGGTGTACAGTAACTTTTCCTGCATGTGTTACTTTTACCTTTTGATAATTAGGAAGATATACATTCACAAGAATATGAAGGGCTTTAATATGTCTCAGAATGCTGGGATCAAAGGTCATATCTTCAGAAGCTCCAGAGTCATGATCAAAAAATGAATCTTAGAAAGGATGATTGGAGTAGGCATAGATGTACCAACACAATTGGCATTCACATTGGCCTCAGAATTTACTATTACATGTTGCCTAGTTTTGACTTGTTGAAGTAATTCCATTAATTGTGTAAACTGTTCTTGTTTAATATCAATTATTGCATCTGTCTCATTGTTGTGAAATTGCCCTACACCTTTATGTAAGAAAGCTGCATGACCTTGAATAGGATTTTGTGGCCTTCTTTGCCTGTTGTTATTTCTAAAATTCTATTGTTGGGGATAGCCATGAATTTTAAAACAATCCTCAATACTATGTCCTAATTTTTTTTGCAATATTTGCAGAATAATCCTTTCCTATATTCCTCATTGTTCCTAGAGCTATTTCCACGAAAAGCGTTTTCAGCTTGAAAACTATTTCCACCAGAAGAGTTCCCAGCCTGACTAACAAAATTATTAAATTTTTCTTGTGGCTGGTTAAACTTCTGTATTATAACAGCAAAAGTGAACTGGAATCACTAGGATAGTGTCCTATACTAAATGCCCCTTTGTCTCTCCTCATGAAGCAGTAGATAATAGGCTCTGTCGATTGTTGGTGAATGTTGCATCATCATAATATTTCCTCTTACCCTAGTATGTATCTCATTTATTCCCATTACTATACTAATTTTTTCCTTTCTTCAAGGGCATAGTTCTTCTCAAGTGAACCACATTTATAATCCGCACAAACATAAACAATTCGAGCATCAAGTAATTTTATCTCATCCCATATATACTTGATTTTGTTGAAGTAAGTAGTACTATTAACCTTGAACTATTTTTAATAGTTATTTTTGTAATTCAAAAGACTGAGCTAAATTTGATTGTCCTTGCCTTTCCTCCAGTCATTTTCACAGAATTCTAACTGATTTTTGATGAATTACACTAGGTCTGATGTTACTGGTCAAGGAGTTTAGGACCCAAGCAAACAATATATCATTACATCGGATCCAATACTTCAAATCAGTTGAATCATCCTTTGGCATGCATAAGCTTCCATCGATGAAGCAAAGTTTATTTTTGGTTGATAATGCAATAAAAATGGATTTTATCCAAGTGCCATATCCAGATCCATCACACTGAGGTGAAACCAAAGCTATCCTAGGCGAATCAGAATCATGAAGATATTAATGATGATCAAGATCGACATTTACTGGTACTGCCATTTTCAGTAATGAACCAATAGAAATCGAAGGAACAAAACCTAGAAATCTGAAGAGAAATTCTAGAAGAAAAAATTCAAATTGAAACTAGATGAGATAAAAAAAATCAGTATTGATCTCAGTGTAATATTGAGATCAAAAATTCAGATCGAAACTAGATGAGATTGAAATTGAGAATTCAGCTGGATCGCTCCAATGCTCTGATACCATGTTGAAATTCTAGAGAGAGAATTTTAGCAAATTGTTGAAACTATATTTTTCAATCTGAGAAAACAAATTGTATTTTACAAACTATGTATAATATTCACGTGCATCTTCCACTTACTAACTAACCTCTAACTACTTTTGTACACATGTGTAAAATGGGATAAAGAAAATACATAAGTAGTGACATCAACTGTCATCTAATGGATTAAAAATAAGGGGTGAGATGATAGAACTAAATGAAGAGTGTTGCACTTAATCATGGCACGTACAGAGCTAAATAAGAAGCCTCCAACTCGATATCTCAAAACCATTAGAAGTAAAACGTAGCCGCCTTCAATCTAGATCCAACACTTGAGGTTTGGGTGATTAAAATCTAGAAATGCAATGTCTTCAATACTATATTATAAGTATGAAGCCCTTGCTATAAAGTTAAAAGAGCAAAATATCCGAATAAAGGTGAACGACATTTATTCCCTCTAATAAAAAGTTATTCCTATACTCCACATCTTTGTACAAAGTTAAAAAAAGTTAAATTAGAAAAAAGAACTATTTATTACTCTTGAAACTTGAAGAAAAGAATTTGAATAGTTGCAACAAATTCACCATAGATTATAGGTCATATTCATTTCCAAACGGAAAAGTTTTTTTGTGTGGCCACTCTTAATTTCTATTTAATAATAGTGGAAAGTTGAATCTCTTTCACTTCTTGCTATTATCATGTTCTCCTAAAAATGCATAAAAATACGTACATTAGAATAGTTACACAAGAAGAGTTAAAAAAATAACAAGAATTGTTACACATGAAGTTCAAATAACCTAACTGTTAGAGCAAACAAAGAGATATTATGTTGATATAACATTTATGTAATTTAATTAGGAGCTACTAGAAGAAGTTAAAGGTCTATAGTATCTAAGAAAAAATGGATTGTACGTTGTATTGGGGAAAATTATATTAATATATATGATGACGTATCAGGACACATGGAATGGTCAATAAGTTGTACTTAGCTGCGATTCGAGAATTACAAAACAAGTACGAGTAAGGAAAAAGGAAAAGGCACGGGACGAGAGTATCAGCGTCCGTCCCTGTTTAAGCTTATTTACATCCGAGCAATGGAAAGAATGAACCTGGCTAAAGAAAGAGTACAAATATGGTATTAAAGAGTATTAAATGCTGAATCTGTTAAGGAACGTATACATTCAATGTAATAATCATGTAACGTGGCATTTAATATTATTAATTACTCATAATAGCCTCATTATGACTTAGGCATAACGTACATTCCCAAAGGGACCTATAAAAGAAGAGATATGTAATCGATAGAGGGAGGTGACTATTGGAATATACTCTAATTTATTTTCTTTCTGATAATATCCTTTTCAATTCTCTTTCTTTACATACTTTTTTGATTATTAGTAACCCCATTCTTCTAATTTCTACCTTTGGCTAAAAATCTATTTTTTGGTTAAATAAATTAGTTCTGTTACCGGGAATCTGATAATCAATTATATCTTAACTTGATTTTCTGTGTTGAATCAACTATGTCGAACAACAACGACAACACTCAAGGAAATCAAATCAATCAGCAAATCAGAGAGATCCGCAAAATAATGATAATCAAGTTCCAACTCCACAAGACTCACCACGTCAATATCGTGAGGGCACTCCTGACGAGTCTCACACAGAAGAATGTGGTCAATTTGCGAATGAAGAAGTTATGAATGATGCCTTACCAAAACTTATCACTACTCATGTTAACAAAGCTTTTGTTAGTCAACTACTTGCTGCTCCACCCACGCCTACTCCAAACAACAATACTTTGGAAAATTCTCGTTCTGGACTTGTTAACTTAGGCAGCGGTGGAGCCCCCAGTGAAACACAGGAGGAAGACCCAGGTAATCCAATTAATTCTGATTTACAAAATCTAGTACTAACATTGCAGAAATAGCTTAAGGAGCAAAATGAACGCATAGAACAAATTCCCGGAGTATCACCCGTGATCAAGGGAGTAGATATAGATAAATACTCTCAACAGCCATGGAAGCCAACTGACGCTCCTTTTCAAATTCCAAAAAAGTTCAAGATGCCTGATATTCCAAAGTATGATGGTACAAAAGACCCACGAGATCACGTTACTGCATTTTCAACAAGTGTCAAAGGCAATGATTTGACTAAGCAAGATATTGAATCAGTCTTGGTCAAAACAATTGGTGAAACGCTCACTAAAGGGGCCTTAACATGGTATTCTCTTTTACCTGAAAATTCTATATCGTTTGCTGAGCTTGCAAATCTATTTATTAAAGCACATTCGGGAGCTCAAAAAGTTGAAAAGAGAATGCAAGACATCTTCAAAATCAAGTAAGGGGATGCAAAGTTGCTTAGAGAGTTCGTAGATAGATTTCAACGGGAAAGAATAACGCTGCCACGAGTACCTGACAATTGGGTGGCCATAGCTTTCGCCAGCAATTTGAATGAGAAGAGTTCAGAAGCCACGAGGCGACTCAAAGAAAGCCTTCGAGAATTCCCAGCAACAACGTGGAATGATGTCTAAAATAGATACAGTACAAAGATGAGGATTGAAGAGGATATCAATTTACTACATAAAACAGAAGAAAAAGTAAGTTCAAGACGTGTAGAAAATGAAAAACGATCTGGTAAGAACATGTACGAGCCTTACATGGGACCTGCAAGAAAGGACTCACGGTTGAGGCAAGATAATCAAAGGTACGATCACAAATCTAGAAATAGGGAATCAGGCTCCTCATCAAGGTTCGAAAATAATTGGAACTCACGTGGACCACGAGACAATGATGGATGTTTAAAAGCAAGGTTTGGTGGTTACAATTTTAATGTAAGCACATCTATGCTCGTAGATGTTTTAAGAAGCATGGGAGATAAGGTACGATGGCCAAAGGAGATGAGATCAAATCCAAACAGACGAAACCCTGATCATTGGTACGAATTTCACAACGACCACGGGCATAAAACCGCAGATTACAGATTTTTGCAGGGCGAGGTTGATCATTTGTTAAAGCAAGGGTATCTCACTGAGCTATTTTGTGAAAAAGGCAAACAAACATATATGAAGAACAGACAGGAGCCTCCGAAACCTCCCTCGCCCAAAAGAACCGTCAATGTTATAAGTGGGGGTGAAGATATCAATGGCGTTTCATATACCACAACTAATAAAACTTCCAAGATATCAATCACTCATGGGAAGCGGTTGAAACATGTACTGGAAGAAGAGAATATTACATTCAACAATCCAGATGTTGAGGGTCTTTTAACTCCACATAACGACGCACTGTTAATATCTTTACTTGTATATGACACTAACGTGAAATGAGTTTTGTTTGATCCAGGCATTTCTGTGAATATTATTTTGATACGAGTATTGCGCGAGATGCAAGCTGAAGATAAATTCATTCCAAATGAGCATACTTTGTTGCGATTTAACAACTCTAGTGTTGTAATGAAAGGAGAAGCAATCCTTACTACATTCGCAGAAGGCGTTGTCAAAGATACCAAATTTCAAGAAATGGCTTATAACATGATTCTTGGGAGGCCATGGATCCATGACATGGATGTTATTCCAGTAAAATTACATCAAGTTATTAAATTTCCATCACCTTGGGGGATATGTCAAATCAAAGGCAATCAACAAACTTCTAGAAGCATCAATTCCGTTGCAGATTTAACTGATAAGGGTGAAGACAAATAACAATTACAGAATTCAGGTGGGGGAGACACGGTATCAACCTCAACTGAACAAGAGAAAATAGATATGGATTCAAGACCTGATACTATTCAAGAACCAGAGGATAACGAGAACATCAAAACAACCATAGAAGAATTAGAGGCTGTGGTTTTTTTATACACTAGCCCGAGAGGAAAGTGTATATAGGAGCCAATCTCAGCCCGGAGGTAAAGCGTAGCTAACGCAGATTGTTTTGCTTGGTCCCATTCTGACATGACATGGATACCACCGGAGGTGATAACTCATAAACTAAATGAAGATCCATCATACCCTCCAATCAAGCAAAAGAAAAGAAAGCAAGGAACTTTCAAGAATAAGGTGATTCAAGAAGAAGTTCAAAAATTGCTGAAAATTGGTTCAATTCGTGAGGTAAAATATCCTGACTGGTTAGCTAACACTGTTGTGGTTCCTAAGAAGAACTGTAAGTGGCGAGTCTGTGTAGATTACATAGAACTTAATAAAGCGTGTCCAAAAGATTTTTTGCCTTTACCACACATAGATCAATTAATTGATTCTATTGCAGGGCATGAGCTATTAAGTTTGTTAGATGCTTATTCGTGCTATAATCAAATCAAGATGGATCCAGGAGATAAGGAAAAAACTTCTTTCATAACAGACAAAAGGACTTACTGTTATAAGGTAATGCCCTTTGGTCTTAAGAATGCAGGTGCAACGTATCAGAAGTTAGTTACCTAAATATTTCAAGAACATTTAGGTAAGACCATGGAGGTTTATATAGATGATATGCTAGTTAAGACGCAACATTCAGAAGATCATATATCCCACCTGTCTGACACGTTTAAAATTCTACAAAAGTATAATATGAAGTTGAATCCAGAAAAATGTGCATTTGATGTGGCATCAGGTAAGTTTTTAGGTTTTCTTGTTTCTAACCATGGTATTGAAGTAAATCCTGCACAGATTAAGGCCATTGAAGAAATCCTTGATATTTTTTCAAACAAGAAAGAAGTATAAAGACTGACGGGAAGAATTGCAGCTTTGGGAATATTCATTTCTAAATCATCGGAAAAATGTTTTAAATTTTTCTCGGCCCTTAAAAAGTAGGATCATTTTGAGTGGGATGAGGAATGTCAATAGGCACTTAGAGATTTGAAGACTTACTTATCAAATCCATATTTGCTAGCAAAACCAAAGGCTGGGGAGAGACTTTTCATCTACCTTGCTGTTTCAGAAGTTGCGGTAAGCGCGGTTTTGGTTCGTGAAGAACAGGGTAAACAATCTTCTATCTACTATGTTAGTAAATCTTTATTAGATGTAGAGACACGGTATCCACAACTGGAAAAACTAGCACTTGCTTTAATCATGGCATCTAGAAAGTTAAGACCATATTTTCAATGTCATCCCATTGTTGTGGTAACTACATACCCTTTACGTAGTATATTTCATAAACATGAATTGTCAAGAAGGTTAGCCAAATGGGCCATAGAACTGAGTGAATATGAAATCACGTACCTACCTAGAACAGTAATAAAGTCCCATATATTAGCCGATTTCGTGGCTGATTTTAGCCAAGGAATGCAGTTAGAAGCAGAAAAAGAAGTACAGATACTTAATGGGGCTAATCCAGGAACATGGACCTTATTCGCTGATGGATCATCTAATGTAAAAGGTGCAGGATTAGGAATTGTGTTAGTACCACCTATAGGTGAAGCTATTAGGCAAGCTATTAATTGTCATTCTATGACTTAACAATGAAGGGAAGTATGAAGCTGTGATTGCACGACTAGAGTTGGCATGAGAACTTGGTATAAATCAAGTAGTGATCAAAAGTGATTCGCAACTCGTGGTTAATTAAATGCTGGGGACTTACACGGCTAGAGAAGCAAGGATGCAACATTACTTGAAAAAGGTACGGTAATTGATAAGGCAATTCCAAACTTGGAAGGTCATACAAATATCGAGGGATAAAAATGGTGAAGCACATGACTTAGCCAATCTCGCATCCGCAGCTGATGTGGCAAATGATGCAAAGGCCTCAGTTATACACTTATTTTATTCAGTTCTCGAACTTGATAAGGATGAGGTAAATTTTAATAATTTAACTTGGGATTGGAGGAACGAAATTGTTGCTCTTTTACAGTACGATATTGTTCCTAATGACAAGAGACAAGCACATGCACTTCGCAAAAAGGGTACTCGTTTCTGTTTAAAATAAGGGAACCTTTACTGTAAAATGTTTGGTGGTCCCTTAGCAAGATGCCCCGGACCTTCTCAAACGGAGTATGTGATGAGGAAAATACATGAGGGGCATTGCGGGAATCAGGCAGGAGGAAGATCATTGGTGAGAACCTTGATTAGAGCAGGGTACTATTGGCCTAAAATTGAAGAAGAAGCGGCAAGTTTCGTGGCTAAATACGACAAATGCCAGAAGTATGGTAACAATATGCACAGGCCAGTAGAATTGTTACATCCAGTCATTGTGCCGTGGCCGTTTATGAAATGGGGAATGGATATAGTAGGACCATTACCTCAAGGAAAAGGATAGGTGAAATTTCTTCTCGTACTTACTGATTATTTCACTAAATGGGTAGAGGCAGGAGCATTTAAACAGGTGCGAGAAAAGGAAGTTAAAGATATTGGCGAAATACCATCTGCCGATTTGGTGTACCAAAGGAAATCGTATGTGACAATGGCCCTCAATTTATCGGGGCTCAAATCACAGAATTTCTTGAGAGTTGGAAAATTAAAAGGATTACATCTACACCCTATCATCTAGTGGGTAATGGCAAGCAGAATCAATGAACAAAGTTATAATCAGCAATTTAAAGAAACAATTAAAGGAGTCAAAGGGTAATTGGCCTGAAGTGTTACCCGGAGTTTTATGGGCATATCGCACAACAACAAAAACGAGCACAGGTGAAACACCCTTCTCTTTGGTTTATGGAGCTGAAGCATTAATCCCGATTGAAATAGGAGAACCAAGTACAAGATTCTCACAAGCAGCACAAGAGTCTAATGATGAAGAGATGCGAATCAATTTGGACTTATTGGAAGGCAGGAGAGAAGCTGCATTAATAAGAATGGCAACACAAAAACAAGTGATCGAGTGATATTACAACAGGAAAGCTCGCCTGAGATACTTCAAAATTGGGGACTTCATGCTTAAAAAAGTTTTTCAATCAAAAAAGGCAGTCAACGCAGGTAAACTAAGCCCAACATGGGAAGGACCCTACAGGGTTCGTAATGTTGCAGGAAAAGGAGCATATGAATTGGAAACAATGGACGGGAAAGAACTTCCTTTACATTGGAATGTTGTTCATTTGAAGAGATGCTACTTCTAAGGGAAAACCCACGGTCAGGTATCACCATGTTAAACTTTATTTTTTGAATTGTTAAAATTTTACTAACAATTTTAGATGATAGGCAAAACGCTCACTCGTACTAAATGATGAGTCACGACCTGTACGGCAAAATGGAATAAACTAAAATTCCTGGCCCTTGGTTACAATTAATCTGATAGACATATAAACGGGTTAAGTAGTCTTAATCTATAATCGCACCCCCGAGTCTCGTATGTATTTTCTTTTCAGGAAAAGGACCAGGTGAAAGAGACTATCAAGTGCTCGAGGCTTCATACTTCAACACTCAAACACTTGGGGGACTACATAGAATATACAGTCACGTGTATACAAAAGGCAAGAATATTGAGTAAAAATCAAGCCTAAGAAGAGTCAAGTACGTAGTGGAAGTTAAGGAGTCAGGGCATTCATCATAGTGTTCTTTCCCATGAGAACAATGGAGTCACCTCTCAAACCCTTCCTAATGTTTTGAGGTTAAGGGGACCCAAGGTACCTCAAAACAGTTAGGTAAAGACTATTACTAAAACGGGTTATAAGGAAAAACCTTGTATCTATTGTTCTTCTTTTGTATAAATCTGTTACAAGAAAAACAGTTACGAGAAAGTTATAGATGTAATTCAAATACATGTAAAGTATTACTCAAAACTTGTCAAGGTTCAAAAATAAAAGCTTGTCCAAGTTATTGCAAAGAAACATGTGTGTTCCTATTTCTTTTATCGTATAATAAGCACCATTATGAAGTTGAGACGTCTTCTTTATCAAGTGTCAAAACATAAAAGGGCCCTCGTTTATAAAACTCATGATATTTAGTTATGAGGTTAATAGAAGCATTTTTAAAGAACAAAAATGCAGACTATTCTGTAAGTCCTTGAAAATAAAAGGCACGAATAGAACAGAGGGAAGTTTAATGATAACTTCTTAATATTTTAAAACTAAAGACTAAGTATAAACTTAGTCATCGAATTGTTCGAACAAAAATACCCCATAATAAGACTTGGGGACTTGTATTTCTAAAATCAAACTTTAACCGATAACCAAGGGTTTGGTTACAAAAAAAAACTATCACAAGAATCCAAAAACCTTAAACATAGTTTTCCAGATAGGTACCTGCACAAAGGGAATTTAAAACAAATGTAAAAAATTTTCATTAAGAAGAAGGAACTAAAGAAGGATCATCAGCAAGCTCAACTGGAACAACATTATCAGCAGTTGAAGGTTGATCTTCAATTACAGCAGTAGGAGCATCAACAGGCAAAGTCTCAGCTTGACTGGCAGCGAGAGGCACGGATGGACTTGAGGAAGGTGTGACACTCGTGGCAATTTCAACAGTCACGGGGACTTCAACTGTAGGAATCTCAGCCAAAGAAGTTTTAGTCACAGGGATTTCAACCTCGGGAGATGAAAAATCTTGTGGTTGTTGTGCTCGTTCAATGGCCTCATTCACCTTGGCTAGTTCTGATTCCAAGCTGAAATTCTCTTGGCCCATTTTCACCAAGGTGTCACGACGAGACTTTAAGAAGGTCCAGCTTACCTCCAAGACAAAATTATAAGATGATTGAAGAGAGGTATGATAACTCTCTAGGGCATGTATCTTGTCTACAGAAACCCGTAGTTCTTCTTGTGCCCATGAAAGGTTTTGTGCTAGCTCCCCAGCATGCATCTCCTTCTGAGCCAGCAAAGTCTTTAGAGCCAATTTTCCTCGTTGTCCTTGGACAGTTGTTCCGAAAAGGAAGATTCAAGGCGCTTATTTGCCTTCTCAGTTTGGCTTGAGGTAACTTTAATCATCGCCAGCTCGGAGGTTAATGTTTGAACTTGATGCTCTAAGGTATTTTTCCTCTCCTCCAAATTCTCCATGTCGATTTGTGCACTTCCAAACTGGCCCTTCCAGTTGTTTGCCTCTAATTGAGAACCACGGGCAGCCTCTTCTGCATCATAGGTAGTCTTCTCCAAGTCATGAGCCAACTTTTCCAAAAGGGAGACTCGGGTCATTAGTTCAGTACCAATGAGGTTCGCCTACATAAACAAAAAGGAGGTATGGTCAGGATTTCAAAACCAAAAGTTTTAATAAAATAAAGGACAAGAAAATACCTTTAGAGTGGCATGTACTATATCATTCATGAGGGTCAGATTACTATGGCTTTCAAGTTTAGCCTTCTTAATAGGGCCAATCAAAGGTTCAAGCCAAGTATCGGCATGCCCGAACTTTCTTAAAAGACTGTTGTTGGCAGGAACCTCAATGGTTACGCTCCCCATAGCGGAACCCCCATTCGAAGAGCCCACCTCCGTACGGTGGACAATGGGGGGAGCAATTACTGAAGGAGGAGCGGTGGAAGGAGTAAAAATAATGGAGGAAGGGATAGAAGTAGTAGTTGATGAAGGTAAAGAAGCAATCACAGGTACGGAAGAGGTAAAAGAAGACAATGGAGGTTCATTTAGAACAGGT
This sequence comes from Nicotiana glauca, assembly GCA_026770625.1. Taxonomy (NCBI): domain Eukaryota; kingdom Viridiplantae; phylum Streptophyta; class Magnoliopsida; order Solanales; family Solanaceae; genus Nicotiana; species Nicotiana glauca. The sequence goes on along the minus strand of MU770973.1, from coordinate 36,037 downwards.
CCTAAAGTCCCACTACCGAAACCACTGATAAAGAGTTGATTTATTGACTCATGAGTATCGGGAGGAGAAACATCATCATCAGGGATGAACACCGGAGTAATAACAGGCTCGGAAAGAGATATGTGAGGGGAGACATCAGCCTCGTCTTCAGAGATAATACGTCTCCTGGCTCGTGGTCTTGACATCAAAGAACTCTCGTCTTCTTCCTCTAAATCATCTTCTTCAACAGATTTTCTCTTTACAGAGCCCAAGAATATATCTTGGGCTGAAGAAGTGCTAGTACTTAAGGAGCCACGGGACGCCAAGACGACCTCTGGAGTAACTCCTCGAATGGCGAATCCTGATAAAAAGAAGGATGAAAGTTAGAACAATAAAAAATATTTAAATATAGACAAGGTAGAAATAAAAGTCCTTACCATGAGTCTTTACTTTCCAACCATAGCGGTTGGAAAGGGTTTTCCATGATCTAACCTCCATTGGGGCAGTCTTCAGAAACTTTTCTACCCAACCACGGAAGTTGGGCACAGACTCCACAACGCTCATGGTTGCTGAAAAGAAAAAGAAGCAAAATTAAGAAAAATAAGCAAGCCTAGAAATAAAAAAGCACAAGAATGATTTAACACTTACGTGCAAAGTTCCACTTCTCAGGGAAACAAACGTTATTTTTACCCACTAAACCAGCACTGGGAGCAGCAACAAACTGGGCATACCAGCCACAGTCTTTATCATCCTCAGGACTCACTAAAACCCTCTTGCTCCTGGCTGCTAAGCCAAATACGCCATTTCGAAAAAGCTTAGGGGATTAAAGGTGAATTAGGTGGGGAAAAGTGAATTCAACATCCGCCATATTGGCAAGGTGCCTCAAACAGGAGATAGCCCTCCAAACAATCAAACCAATTTGACCTAAACTCACGTCAAAAAAATGACAAAAGTCTAGAATGACCAGGTCAATGGCCGGTTTAAACCCTAGAGTAAAGGGTATGTATAACCAAAAGAGAATCCTATTAAGTAAGATGTGATCCTCTGATTTGAGTTAGGAACGATAATTGGGAAATCATCACTCCAATGACAATCCTTATGAACTATGGGAGCTAAAATATCTGTAATTTGAGTAGGGAAAGGATCAGCACGGTCTAAAGAAGCAACTTGGGTCCTAAGAGACTCTCTATCATGATGAAAGGAAATTTCAGAGGGGATTATTTCCTCAACCAGAGGCTCACGAAGTGGCTTAGAAGATTCTTTGTTCCGGGAGGAACTCCTCTGAGAATGTGAACCTCTAGTCCCAGAAGAGGGACCAGAGCTAGAAGAAGGAGTTGATGTACTACCACAACGAGCAGATCCAAGGCTACGAAATCTACCCCATCTTTTATGTCTAATCGGAGCATTAGGAAAGCTATCCAGAATGGGGGTTCTCTTAGGTTTAGAATTTGGTGAAGCCATGTCAAAGAAGGTTGAAGTGAAGCAGAAAATAGCAAGGAAGTCTTGAAGGATTAAAGTGTATGATACGCTTTATGTGAAATAAGACAAGAAAAGAAGTTATATTTATACTAATGGGTAACCGGCAAAAAGAAAAAGTACGGTAATGGAAGAACCATAATAATGATAACTGACACTTCGTGAACAGTGAAGCCGAAAACAAAGCCTAAGAAAGTGCTGCGAAATTGTACAACCAATGAAAGAATTACACGTGTCTATAACATTAAAACAAAGTGACAATTGAAGCGTCAACTCTGTCAGAGCATTAATGGTGACAAAAATTCTCCTTTAATGAATTTCACTTTTCAAATATTCAAACTGATGAATAAATGGAAAGTGGGGGGGGGGGGAGGGGGATTATCTGTATTGGGGAAAATTGTATTCATATATATGACGACGTATCAGGAAACGTGGAATGGTCAATAAGTTGTACTTAGCTGCGGTTCGAGAATTACAAAATAGGTACGAGTAAGGAAAAAGGAAAAGGCACGGGACGAGAGTATTGGCGCCCGTCCCTGTTTAAGCTTATTTACATCCGAGCAATGGAAAGAATGAACCTGGCTAAAGAAAAGGGTATAAATATGGTATTAAAGAGTATTAAATGTTGAATCTGTTAAGGAATATATACATTCAATGTAATGATCATGTAACGTGGCATTTAATGTAATTAATTACTCATAATAGTCTCATTATGACTTATGCATAACGTACATTCCCAAAGGGACCTATAAAAGGAGAGATTTGTAATCGATTGAGGGAGGTGACTATTGGAATATACTCTAATTTATTTGCTTTCTGATAATATCATTTTCAAATCTCTTTCTTTACATACTTTTTCGATTATCAGTAACCCGATTCTTCTAATTTCTAGCTTTGGCTAAAAATCTATTTTTTGGTTAAACACACGTATGGTGCTCCGGCTTAGATGGTTGCAGTCGTGAATACTAGAATTTTGCTACAAAGTGTATCCTAATATGATGTCAATGGAGTTGGATTTAGGAGCCAATATTCTATTTGAGATGTAAAAGATCTATGTAAATTTACATATAGTTTTTGTAGTTTTTGTTTGCTCTTGGGCTTAATTTTATTATACATAATTTTTTTAAATCATTTTCACCCGATATATAGCATATGATGCCTATAATAGTTGACATGAGAATTTTACCATTGTCTTAGTTAGAATTCTTACTGGCAGGGAACCAATTTTAAAACGTTTATGTGAAAATGAAATCAAATTTTGGATTTGTATAGCATATTGTTTGACAATAAATAGAAATTTAAGACCATAAAATTTGGAGTAAACAACAACTTGAACAGTAATGGATCGCCTATGAGATTCAACCTGGTCACACATTTTTCTAATTGACCTTGCACTTTTGAAGCTTCAATTTTTTGTTTAAACTACTACTATTTATCTTGTTTAAATTTTTTTATATTAATTGAAACTAGTCTAAAATAAGTACCATTTTGATAAACAAAGAAAGATGCAATGAAGAGAGTAATTGAAGAAACTTCATTTACTTTCACATTATATTCTTAACGAGTGAAATAAAAATAAATCAAAAGTTGGAACACATCTGTGTGCTATGATTCGTTACATGATCATCTTAACCTAACTCATTTTAATTCAAGTAAATTCTGATAGGTTGAGTCACGACCGTCTATTAATTTGAAACCCACTCAAATTTAATCAAACTTATTCATTGTCACCTCAATTAAAAGGAAGGCAAAAAGTAGCCATTGAGGGTAGGATATGTCAGCTTTGGATGATCCTCCGCAAAATCTAGCCCACAAAATAAAGATATGAAACACATTAGATAAGACGTGGGCTGATCTCGTCCACTTACGTGTCACCTTGTTATTTGTTTATTAGTTAAACTAATCAACTTATCAACTCCGACTTTCCATGAGTCCAAAACTTAATTAATGAGTTTTTGAACATAAAATACCTTTTTAATGTTTTAAAAAAAAAATTATATTAATGGGTATTTCGCATTTTTATACTGCGAATTGGGTCAACGGATTTTTTTCCGTTAATGCATTTCGCAGCATAAAACTGCAAAGTAGTTTATAATTAATTTATTTTTTACGTATTTTGCAGTATTGTACTGCGAATTGCCCAGCCTTATTTAATTAAGGCAATTCGCAGTATAGTACTGCGAAATGGTAATTCGCAGTACTAAATTGCGAATTGCCTTAATTAAATAAGGCTCGTCTTCTTCCCCTGGACCACGACGCCTCCATTAAAAAATCCCAAACCCTTTTAGTCTGTCCCCCACCCGTCCCCTAAAGAGCAAGGAGTGTAGGTCCCACATACAAAAAAAGCTTTGGATACCGTGTTCGGGTGCAAAAATTTAATTTCAACAATATTCAAAAAATTTACATCNNAATTAAGGATTATTCGGTAGTACCGGGCCTCAAAAATCAAGCCTGGAACCCATACATAAATATTATCTCCAATTTTAAAAATTTAGAATTTAATTTATTAAGTTAATAAAATTCTAAAAAGGTTGAAATCGAGACGCATAATAATTAAGGATGATTCGGTAGTACCGGGCCTCAAAAAGCAAGCCTGGAACCCATACATAAATATTATCTCCAATTTTAAAAATTTAGAATTTAATTTATTAAGTTAATAAAATTCTAAAAAGGTTGAAATCGAGACGCATAATAATTAAGGATGATTCGGTAGTACCGGGCCTCAAAAAGCAAGCCTGGAACCCATACATAAATATTATCTCCAATTTTAAAAATTTAGAATTTAATTTATTAAGTTAATAAAATTCTAAAAAGGTTGAAATCGAGACGCATAATAATTAAGGATGATTCGGTAGTACCGGGCCTCAAAAAGCAAGCCTGGAACCCATACATAAATATTATCTCCAATTTTAAAAATTTAGAATTTAATTTATTAAGTTAATAAAATTCTAAAAAGGTTGAAATTGAGACGCATAATAATTAAGGATTATTCGGTGGTATCGGGCCTAAAAAATCAAGCCTGAAACCCATACATAAATATTATCTCTAATTTCAAAAATTTAGAATTTAATTTATTAAGTTAATTACACTAACACAAACAATTAATTTTGTTTAAATTATAGCAGACGACATGGCGTTTCCTCTGCCTGCGCATCCTGGACCTAACGAGGATTAGCTACTGGTGTTGCAGGGCGACCATATGTCATCCTATGTTTGGGAGGGACAGCTAGCGATACAAGCTCTCCGCCCCAGGAGGCCTGATGATTTGTGGGAGTTTATTGCGGAGCATCCTTTCCATTCACGCGTAGTAGAGATCCTCCAGACTACGGGATTATATACCATTTTTCAGCTTGGACGGATGCAGCTTGATTGGTCGCTCATCACGTCCTTGGTAGAGCGGTGGCGACTGGAGACGCATATATTTCATTTGCCCACTGGAGAGGCTACTATCACGCTGCAGGATGTCCAGGTTTTATATGGACTGCGTGTAGAGGGACGCGCCTTCGCACTGTCCCACCACTGGAGAGGGATGATAAGTGCACAATTGGCGGACATGATGGCGCAGTTGACTAGTTCGAGACCGCAGGGTGACCAGGGTGGCAGTCGCATGGCTTTATCATTCATTAGAGATCAGATGGCGGAATTGCACCCAGATATTACCCACGAGACAGAGGATCTTTGGATTCAGAGGTACACTCGGTTGGCGTTGCTCCTGCTTTTCGGGTGTGTCTTGTTCCCGAACACCTCGGGGAACAAAGTGAGTATGTGTTTTCTTCATTGTCTTGAGCAGTAGGATGAGCTACACCAGTACAGCTGGGGTGCTACTGTTCTGGCATATCTCTATAGGAGCATGTGTCGGGCGAGCGTAGGTCCAGCCGTTGATATATGTGGTTTTCTGCCCCTTCTTCAAGTGCAAAAAATTTCCGAATACAATGTTTGTTACCCAATTTCTATATCGTGAAATGACTCATAAATTTACATCAACATTTTATCTTAGGTTTGGGCCTGGCAGTAGATCATGCCGTTGCAGCCACCTCTACCAGTACTTCCGCCCGGTGAGGATTATCTGTTTCTCCCTCTAGCTATCAGGTGGATTCTCCAGCGTGGGAACTACCGAGGGACGGATGCTCACCATAATCTCCCCCTTCTTGGGGATGTGTTAGATATGTTGGTGGACGGACAGGTAAATATGTACCTATAGTTGGTTGTTTTAAATTGAGTTGTGTTTTTCGTACTCATTTTTATGTTACTATTGGTAGTTCATCTGGACGCCATACAGCATCGAGTTGCTTGGTCACCTACCCGCTTGTTGCTCAGTCGAGCGGTTGATTTGGAGCACCTCCATCCTGTTGATCTTCTGGGATTTTGTTGAGTATCATACCACGGAGTGTGTGCTTCGACAGTTTGTCCGTCCGCAGCCTACACCGAGGGAGCCTGGATGGGAGCCTACTCATTATTAGTGGGACGACCGTTCGAACATGGACCGGCAGTATGTTGGGTGGCTACAGCAGCAAATATCTTATTGGGAGGACCGAGCTGAGCGCATCCCGCTACCACCTACATTTTCCTAGGAGGCCTCTATTCAGCTGTATGTTGGGTGGTATCGCCGTCATACCCGATTGATGATCGGTAACCCCGTTCATGTACTTGGCAAGCGATACAGACTGTACGCCGGGAGGCACGAGGCACCGGTATATTTTTGTGACTTATTAATATATTATAATTGTGATATAGAGTTATTTAATTAATATTTTAAATGTTTCACAGGCTATTAGGCTTCATCGCATCTACCAATCGGGACAGGAGATTCAGCAACGTTCGGACATCCCTGAAGTGGTTGAGTATGGCCGGGAGGTGGCTCATATGGCTCGTCTGACACTGTTGCAGGAGAAAGATGCCGAGAGGTTAGACCATGAGCCTCAGTATGTGGCTCCAGAGGCCTATCAAAGGGGTAGGCCAGTCCCACGAGCCAGGGGTAGGGCACCAGCGAGGGGACCCCTACCAGGCAGGGCTGCCCCACGGGGTCGCAGGGGACGGTGAAGAGGTGGCCAGCAAGGGGCGTTGAGGTACCTGCCGATGCACATGACGAGGAGTTCGGAGTTGGGGCCTTTGGAGATGACCAGCAGGGTTATATCCCTCATGCAGATGAGCCTTCCAGCAGCATGCCTTCATATAGCCTTCAGCTATCTTTGCCAGCATCGCAGGTCACCCCGTCAGGAGGATTGTCGATCATGGGTATATTCGATGGGGATGTAGATCAGTACTTCGTATGCACATCTACCGCAGCTGAGGATCGGCTGGCCCCGGACGTGGATGGCGGGCACAGGTTGAGTTATCCATCGTCCCCGGCAGTTCATGCAATATGTTTTTATTACTTTAATACTTTCACTTTGTTTTTTTTTTCCTTAAATCGCTGCCATTAATTAATTGTAACTTTCTTATGCAGTCTTCGTCTCAGCCCATCTTTGAGGACACTACATGCGTTGATGAGCACACAATCGATACATATACCCAGGAGGTCGACGAGACCATGGTGAGAAAATATTTTCTTACTTAAAATAATAGTACATTCTGTACGTTAAGATAATAATACATTTTCATAAAATAATACATTCATACATGCTAAGATTACTTCTTATTTTGTAGGTTACTGATGGCCCGATGGCCTATTCTTCCGACCCTGCCAGTTGAGGTGTTGATGCTGCTGCACATCCTCACATAAAGAGGCGGCTTGATGATGATGATCCAGATAGTGTGCCCGGGCGACAGGGGATGCGACTTAGGCCAGCAGCAGCACTGAAGCACACAGGCTGTGACACTCACTGATTTGCTTATGTATTAAATTTGTGTAAATAGTGCTTTATGTAAATAATAGTAACAACTAACTTTTGACAACAGTTTTATTTTATTTGCATTTGAACAACAAGTTTACTTAAACAGTAATCCTCAAACACAAACCTAACACATAAACAAACAGTATAACTAATGAAAACACTTGACACAACTGAAACATGCAGAAACATGAAGATACACTAGAACACTCAACACGTAAATGTCTTCGCTTAGTTACAACCACCTACTATTCTCTCCTTAACCCTCTCGAGCTTTCTTTTCAATTTCTTTTTCTCTTCTTCCACCTCCTTGATCTTCACCTTCAACTCTTTAATTTCTTGCTTCGATTGGCGCTCTCTGTCCCACTGCCGATTACACACATCTTGAAGATGATAAACCTGGTCTTTGTAGTACTCCTGGTCACATGGTTCATCAACCCATACCTTAAAATTGCATATAGGTACGTCGGGTTGCCTATAAAACTTGTTCATACACGCCCAGTAGCGGCATCCAGCTTCTTCCCATTCATCGTATATCATGCTTTTGTTTCCACACTCGCACTTTGTGCAATGAAAGGGTCGTACAGACATTTCTTAAAGAGAAGTTTGGTTTTACGAAAAATCTCGATTATAGGTTCTTTTGAAGTGTAGAAAATAAATTGAACGCGCTTGTTATGTATAGGCAAGATATCAGAGAGATCGTAGTATTATACTGCGATTTACAAATTGAATTTCTCTGACACATGTCATGACAACTCCATAAAACGTAGTATTATACTACGAATAACATAGACATGACAACTCCAAGAAACAGGGTTTTCACATGCTTTTCAGCTTTTTCATAATGAAATGACAACTCAATATAACGCAGTATTGTAGTACGAATTACATATTAAATTTCTATGACACAAATTTGCAGTATTCAACATGCTTTTCAGCTTTTTCAGAAAGGACTGACAACTCCGTAAAACATAGTATAATACTGCGAATTACATATTAGACAACTCCACAAAACGTAGTATTATACTGCGAATTACAAAACATGACAACTCCACAAAACGTAGTATTATACTACGATTTACATAGACATGACAACTCCACGAAACAGGGTTTTCACATGCTTTTCAGCTTTTTCAGAACGAAATGACAACTCAATAAAATGCAGTATAATAATGCGAATTACGTATTACACAACTCCACAAAACGTAGTATTATACTGCGAATTACATATTAAATTTCTCTGACATGAAACAGGTTTCTTAACCCTCTCGACATAATATTTTAAATTTCCACATGACAGCTTTAGAGTTGCATATTTCGACATAATTTTTATTGAAATAGAATTTGAACAAGTAACATAATTTGAACATGAATTTTATTTGAAAATGAAACACAAACACAAAAATGGAAAATCTAAAGATACATGACAGTACAACTGCTGCAAACACATGACAATGGAAACATGAAAATACAATACTACGCTTATTAAAAATAAGCTACTATTTAATCATGATCGTGTTCTACAAATTGTTCCAACCACTCGAGTTGCTCTTCCATCTTTTTTTTCTCTTCTTCTGCCTCGTTGAGTTTGGCCTTCAATGCCTCAAGTTCTTCATTGGTGCGGCGCTCTCTTTCCGCTTGGCTATGACATAAATAATGAAGCTCATAAATTATTTCCTTGTACCGCTTTTACTTACATGGTTCGTCCATCCAAACCTCAAAGTCACATGTAGGCTTTGCCGGGTAACTCCTCCAGCTTGTCTTACATGCCCTGTAGCGGCGTGTACCTTCTGGATACCATTTGAACAAACTGCATTTTTTTTCGCAGTAGCACCTTGGGACATAAACGTTTTGTGCAGACATTTCTAATAGAGAAAGTTTGGTTATTGTTAAACGAAGAATATAAGTACCATGCAACCTTTATTTATAGTCAAGATTTCAAACAAAAATGCAGTATAATACTGCGAATTACATAGTAAGTTTCAATGACTTAAAACAGAGTTTTCACGTGCTTCTCAGCTTTTTCAGCAGGACATGTCAAATCCACAAAACATAGTATTATACTACGAATAACATATTAAATGACCCTGATACGAAACAGGGTTTTCACATGCTTCTCAATTTTTTCAAAACGGACTGACAACTCAATAAAATGCAGTGTAATACTACGAATTACAAATTAATTTTATCTGATAAAATATATTATTGTACCACGTTTTACATATTTAATTTATTTCATAATGAATTATTTTTTATACAACATTCTTGCTCATGTTTACTAACACCCATACAAAATTTAATTCATAAGATGTAACACGATTGTGAAAATTTATTTATTTTATATATATTAAAACAAAAAA
>MU770973.1:0-11145 GCA_026770625.1 Nicotiana glauca | reverse complement strand
GGGGGGGGGGGGGGGGGGGGGTGAATCATGAGTTCCTAATTTCCTACTTATATAAATGTTGAGTAGTATGGATGCCTAGAGAGAGTTTGTATTTTTAAATAATCTCCAAGCGAGATTTCCTAATAACGCATTAATTCTTCTATGTCGAGCTAAAAATTCTTGAAATCGTTGATTTTTATCTACAACAATTTTTACTGTTGGAGGTGGACCTTCCAAATCATCTTGAATTGGTGCATTAAGATCATGCTCATTCTCGATTATCATATCTCCCTACTAACTTATTATGCTATTTACCGTAATTTTAATTATTATGTATTTTAATTTAATGTATTTTCAATTTTCATGTATTTTCAATTTTAATGTATATTCAATTTTCGCTTTTCAATTTTAGTAACATCTAATATTTCATATTCACACTTTTCAATTTTAGTAACATCTAATATTTTATATTTGCACCATTCATTTTTGAGATGATTATATATTTTTGTACAATTATAACTTATAATAAAATTAACTTACAATTTTACATAAAAATAATAAATGCACAAAAATTAATTTATCAAAATTATACGCCAAAGCTAAGATGTAAAATTAATATTATAAAGATATTAGATAAACATAATTGGGTATATATAAGAAGATAAATGTAAAATAATATGGAGATGAATGGGGTCCACTATTCATCCCCATTTTGGGGACGAAAATGGGATAAGGATGAGCTTCATTATGGTAAAAGTTACCCCTATTACAAAAAAGTGGGAAAAGATCGGAGATACCTTAATTGTCATAATATCATATTTCAAAACCATGTATTAATAGTTATTCAAGAGTGAATTATAGAATGCCCTTAAGAGGACAACCTTTTTGACACCTTGCTTTTTCTACTAAACATTTGTCAAAAACAAAACTGATCAAAGTACTCTGTGATTCATTTAATAATATTTTAAAGGATTCTTCTTGGAAAAATGTTATTGGTGTGTATAGTAATCTCTTTTCAAAATCACAAACCTTCCTTCTTAGTGCAGAATTTTATTAGTAATTGACACATGCTATAAACTTCTGTTGAGAGGTCTTCGTCAACATTGGACTTCCTTTATAAAGCAGTGGATACAAAACAAATTTGATTTCGCCCATACAAAAAGAAAGACTCACTCGCCACAACTTGCCTTGAAATCAAAACCACATATTCAACAACCATATTACAGCATCTTTCCGAATATTCAACATCGATCCTTAATGCTCTTTTCTATTTGCTTTTATGACATGTGATATGTTTCTTTAAGTCCATTATTGTATGCTTTGGACGACTAGTCGTGCCCTAAAAGCTTTCACAAATTCCCAATTCTACTATTGTTATACGACCAACACTCCATGTAACGGCCTAGAATTCCCATCCTCGAAAATGTAATGGCGCTCAACATTTCACCTACTAGGCAAGCTAACGTTATATATAATTACTAATCAATTCTAACAATCCAAATCAATTTACGACAATAAAGCTAAATAGTCTGAAATAAGGTGAAAAACTAATAAATGAGGAAATCCAAATATAATTCAAAAACTGGTGTCACGAATACATGAGCATCTAGAGTATAATAAATAATAGTCTGAATAAAAATATAACGGTCTGAATCAAAATAAACAGCTAAGATGGTATAGAAGGGGACTTCAGGGCTGCAAACGTCGTCCAGCTATACCTCAAGTCTCTGCCAGTAGCTAGATCCCGGCGACCTCACGAAACGCTGACGGACCAACTCCGGTATCTGCATAAGAAGAGTGTAGTATGAGTACAACCTATCACATGTACTCTGTAAGTGCCAAGTCTAACCTCGACAAGGTAATGACGAGGCTAAAGCGGGCTACTTACAATAACTCGTACGCGGTAATAATAATAATAATAGGAAATAAAAGTAAGGCAGTTAGTTTAGGAAAATGAATTCAAGCCTCACTATCAGAAAGTCCAGAATAACAACCTCGTAATCTCATATAAAAATACTAAAACTAACACAACAACAACAACACCAAGTACAACACATACAATTCGTTGCGGCACGCAATCCGATCCCACCTTATCATCATTTATCAACATTAAGTATCATTCCTTATTACACCATAGTATCTGTTTAACCAAAAAAAGAGGATTTTGACTAAAGCTATAATTTAGAAGAACTCAGGTTACTGATAATCTCAAGAATGAATAAAAGAAAGTAGTTTGAATAGCAAGTGTACAATTAAGAGAAACAAGTAAACCACAGTATAATCAGATAGTATTTCGTGTCCTTACAATTGTTCAGACCCCTCCCTTTTATAGCTATTTTGGGGATATGTGTCTTGCCTATGTCATATAAGACTATTATGGGCAATTAATGACTTTAAATGCTACGTTACATAATTATTATATTTAAGACAGATTCTCTAACGTTTTAGCATTTAATGCTTATTAAATACTGTATTTGGACTCTCATGCGCTATCAGATTCATTCCCTCGATTCTCCTTGATTCTTGAATTTAAACGTTCTTGAATCGGTACGGCCGCTGAATCCCTTGAATAATCGCTCGTGCCTCTTCCTTTGCCTTTGCTCTTATCCATTGCTACTCGTGCTTCTTGGCTAGTTGTAATTTTTTGACCATTTGACCAGTCTACGTGTCACGACACGTCATCTCCATACTACTTTAATATGTAAACTCAATTTTCCAATACAGATAGTCCCCCACTTGCCATTTATTCATCAATTGAATATTTGGAAAGTGAATTTCATTAAAACGGGAATTTTTATTACCATTAATGCTATGACATAATTGACGCTTCAATTGTCACTTCCATTTAATACGTTTTACACGTGTCACCTTCCTATTGGTTCTGCAGTTTTGTAGTACTTTTTTAGGCTTTCTTTTCGGCTTCCCTATTCACGAAGTGTCAGTTATCATTATTATGATCCTTCCATCATTGCACTTTTCCCTTTGATGGTTGTTCATCAGTATAAATATAACTCCCTTCTTTGTCTTTACCTCATAAAGTTTTACTGAACACTTTATTTCTCAAATCTCTGCTTGTTTCTTCCTCGTATCATCCTTTTTCATTATGCCTTTATCAAACCCTAACCCTAGAAGGGCTTCCATTGTTGATACCTTCCCTAATGCTCCTAGTAGGGGCAGAAGGGGAGGTAGGCACTGTAGTTCGGGATCTGCTCGAGGCTCTTATGTTTTATCTCCTAGTTCTGGTCCATCTTTTAGAACCAAATGTTCCCTTTCTCAAAAATCTTCCTCTAGGAGTAAAGAACCTTCTGAACCATTATGTGAGCATTTAGTAGAAGAAATAGTTCCTACAGAATTGTCTTTTTATCATGATAGGGAATCCCTTAGGAATCAGGTTTCCACTTTAGATCATGCTGATGCTTTTCCCACTCAGATTACAGAAATTTTGGCTCCTGTAGTTCGTAAAGATTGTTATTGGAGCAATGATTTTCCTATTATTCCTAACCCAAATCATAGAATCACTTCTTACTTGATGGGGTTTTCTTTCGTTTATACATACCCTTTCACCTTTGGGTTCAAGCCAGCTATTGACCCAGCCATTCTTGACTTTTATCATTTCTTCGATGTTTGTTTGGGTCAAATTGGCCCAATCATATGGAGGATTGTTGCCTTTTTAAGGCACTTAACCAACTCAGTTGGTGTTCCCTTTACTTTCCCTCACCTAATTCATCTTTACACCCCTAGGCTTTTTCGTAATGGTGTTTTCACATTAGTAGCCAAGAGTAAGAGGGTTTTGGTGAGCCCTGGGGATGACAAGGACCGTGGCTGGTATGCACGGTTTGTTGCTGCCCCCACTGCTGGTTTAGTGGGTGAAGATAATATTCCTTTCCCTGAGAAGTGGAACTTTGCACGTAAGTCGTTTATCCTGTTCGTGCCTTTTTACTTTAAGTTTATCAACTTTTTTGATTTTGCTTTTCTTTTTCCTTTTTAGAAACCATGGGAGTTATGGAAGATGTTTCCAATTTCCGTGGTTGGGTAAAAAAATTATTGAAGACCGCACCCATGGATGGGAGGTCTTGGAAGACACTTTCTAACCGTAGTAAAGACCATGGTAAGAGCTTCTCTTTTGTTCCATTTTCCATGCATATGTTTTTCTTTATGATTCTAATTTCAATCCATCCTTTTATCAGGATTTGCTATCAGATGAGTTACTGTTGAGGCTGTTGCGGCTTCCCGTGCCTCTTCAGGAACCCATATCTCCTTAGGAAGGGCTCAAGAAATAATTTTGGGTTCTTCGAAGAGAAAAGCCATTGAAAAAGAAAGTTCCGAAGAGGATGAGGATGACGGGGGATCTTTAGTGAGACGACATCGAGCTCGAAGACGCATCATTTCTGATTATGAGGCTGAGGCATCCCCTTGCCAATCTATTTCTCTTATCGAGCCTACTGAAGCCCCGGTGGTAATTCCTGACGATGATATTAACCCTGGTGATACTCGTGAGTCCATTGAACAACTTTTCGTTAGCGGTTTTGATAGTGGAAGTTTAGGGCCTGTTTTGGATGAAACACCCCTAGCCTCTTTTTCAACTCCCGTGCCTATGATTCCTTCGTTGCCACCCCCAACTATTTCTGTTCCTTCCTCAACTGTTCCTATCTCGACTGTTCTTACTTCTTCCATCACTCCTCCTTTGGCAATTCCACCTCCAATCGTTCATCATATTGAGGTGGGTTCTTCAAGTAGAAGTGCTACTATGAGGAGTGTGGTTATTGAAGTTCCTGCTGAGAGCAGCCTCTTGAGGAAATCAGGTCAGGCTGATGTGTGGCTGGAGCCTTTAATTGGTCCAATTGAAAAAGCAAAGCTAGAGAGCCATAGTTCCTTGACTCTAATGAATGATATCGTGCACGCCACTTTGAAGGTATTTTCCTTATCTCCTTTCTTTACTTTGTAAAAATTTTTATCTTTAGGATTCTTATCCCCCTTCCTCTTTTTTTTAGGCCAATCTCATTGGCATAGAGATGATGAAGAGAATCCCCCTCTTGGAGAAGGTAACACGTGATTCAGAGAAGATAACACGTGATTCCCAGTTGGAGGCGATCAATTGGAAGGAACAATTTGGGAGTGCGCAAATTGACATGGAAGATTTACAAGAGAGAAGGAGTAACTTAGAGCAGCAGGTGCGGGCTTTAACTTCAGAGTTAGCAGTTTTAAAAGCTTCCTCAAGCCAAGCAGAGAAAGAAAAAGAACGTCTCGAATCCTCATTCTCAGAGTAGTTATCTAAGGCCAGTGAAGAGAACAGAGAGTTGAAGGTTCTCTTGAGCCAGAAAGAGACTTACTCTGGGGAGCTCGTGTAAAGCTTAACTCAAGCACAAGAAGACCTTCGAGTCTTATCTGATAAGGTGCGTGCTTTAGAAAGCTCGCAGGCCTCTTTTCAAATTTCTTACAACTCTGCCCTGGCTGAAAATGAGGAGTTAAAGAATGAGACTGCTTTTTGGGAAATGGACTATGAGGCCCTTGAAGAGAAGTCTGCTATTGAGGCAAGTTAGGCATTTCTGAACTCACGCCATGATACCCTGATTGAAGCTGGCCAGGAAAATTTCAACTTAGAGTCTGAGTTAGCTAAGATTAATGAAACCATAGAGAAGGCTAAACAAACTCAAGATTTTCCTTCACCAGCAGCCGAAGCTTCCGTTAATGTTGAAGTTGATATGGATATCCTGGCTCTTCCAAGCCCTGTCGAGCCTGTTGCTGTGAGTCAAGATCAACCCGCAACTGTTGATGCACCTGCCCAAGTTGAGCCCGTTGTCATTGATGCACCTTCTTCAGTTCCCTCTTCTTCCTAGTGAAAATTTTGAATTTTCTGAATTCTTTTTTTTGCAGGTACCTTTGTGGAAAGTTATGTTTAAAACCCTTAGTTTCATTTGAGGGTTTACTTTGGAAAATTGTAATCAAACCCTTAGCTTCATTTGAGGGTTGATTTTTGAAATGTAAGTCCCCAAGTCTTTTCATGGGGCAATCTGTATAAACAATTCGTTGTTTTTCGACTAAGTTCTTACTTAGTCTTAAGTTTATTTTTTTTAAAAAAATATTTTAGAAGTTTTCTCGTTACTATCTTGAACTTCTATTTAGTTTATTCTTGACTTTATTTATAAGGACTTATAGAATAATCTGCATTTTTATCTTTTTAAAAAAATGCTTCTGTTAACTTCATGAATAACTAAAGTAAACATGAATTTTATAAAAGAGAGCCCTTTTATATTTCCACACTTAATGAAGAAGACGTTTCTACTTCATATTGGTGTTAACATACGATAAAAGAAATAGAAACCCACATGTTTCTTTTGAAATAACATTGGCAAGTTTTTATTTGAACTTTGTCTAGTTTTGAATAATACTTTACATGTATCTGAATTACATCTATAACTTTATCGTAATTATTTTTCTTGTAACAATTTTTTAAGAAAAAATAATAAACACGAGGTTTTTCTTTATAACCCGTTTCAGTACATAGCTTTTAACCTAACTACAGTAAGGTTTTCTTTGACCTTGGCTCATGACTTCGTGATTTTTACTCTGCACTTGATTCTTTCAGGCTTGATTTTTGTAAAAAATCTTCTTCGCCTTCTCTAAACATATGCCAGTGTATGTTATGTAGTCCTCTAAGTGTTTGAGTGTTGAAGTATGAAGCCTCGAGCACTTGATTGTTCCTCTCATTTGGTCATTTTCCTGAAAAAGAAAAAACATACGGGACTCGGAGGTACGATTATAGATGAAGACTGCTTAACCCATTTGTATTTCTATCAGAACAATTGTAACCCTAGGCTAGAAATTTTAGTTTATTCCGTGTGCCTTACAGGTCGTGACTCATCATTTAGTACGGGTTAACTTTATGCCTATCATCTAAAATCATTAGTGAAATTTTAACAATTCACAAATAAACTTTAAAAGATGGGTACCTGATCGTGGGTATTACTTAGAAATAATATCTTTTCAAGTGAACAACAGTCCAATGCGAAGGTAGCACTTTGCCACCCATTGTTTCCAATTCATATGCTCCTTTGCCTGAAATACCATAAATTCTATAGGATGCTTCCCATATTGGACTTAATTTTCCCGTATTAGATGTCTTTGTAGATTGAAAAACTTTTTTGAGCACGAAGTCCCCAATTTTGAAAAATCTGAGGCGTGCTTTCCGGTTATAGTACCGTTCGATGACTTGCTTTTGTGCTGCCATTCTTACTAATGCAGCTTCCCTTCTTCCTTCAAGTAAATCGAGGTTTATATGCATTTCTTCATCATTAGACTCTTCAGTTGCATGTGTAAACCTCGAAGTTGGTTCTCCTATCTCAACTGGAATTAAAGCTTCTGCTCCATAAACCAATGAAAATGGTGTTTCTCCCGTACTTATTTTTGTTGTTGTGCAATATGCCCATACAACACCAGGTAGTATTTCTGGCCAATTTCCTTTTGCCTCTTCTAAACATTTCTTTAGATTATTGATAATAACCTTATTTGTCGACTCTGCTTGCCCATTACACATCGGAAGATAAGGTGTAGATGTAATTCTTTTAATTTGCCAACTTTGAAAGAATTTTGTGATTTGAGTTCCTATAAACTGAGAGCCATTATCACATATGATCTCCTTAGGTACACCGAATCGGCATATGATATTTCGCCAAATAAAATTTTTGACTTCCTTATCTCGTACCTATTTGAAGGCTCCTGCCTCTACCCATTTAATAAAATAATTAGTAAGTACGAGCAGCAATTTTACCTGTCCTTTTGCTTGTGGTAATGGACCCACGATATCCATTCTCCATTTCATGAATGGCCATAGTGTGATGATCGGATGTAATAACTCCGCGGGTCTATACATATTGTTACTGTACCTTTGACATTTATCACATTTGGCCACGAAAATTTCTGTTTCTTCTTCCAATTTAGGCCAGTAATAACCTGCTCTTATTAAGTTTCTTACCAATGACCTTCCACCGACATGATTCCCACAATGCCCTTCAAGTATTTCTCTCATTACGTACTCTGTTTGAGAAGGTCCGAGGCATCTAGCTAAGGGACCACCAAATATTTTACGATATAAGTTGCCCCGGTTTAAGCAGTACTGAGCAGCCTTTTTTCGAAGCGCATGAGCTTTTTTCTTGTCATCAGGGATGGTACTGCAAAAAAGCAACAATCTCGTTCCTCTAATCCCAAGTTAGATTATTAAAATTTACCATATTTTTGTCAGGGTCGAGAACTGAATGAAATAAATGAATAACCGAGGCGCTTGCATCACTCGCCACGTCAGCCGCAGATGCGAGATTAGTTAAGGCGTGTGCTTCGAGATTCTCATCCCTTGGTATTTGTGTAACTTTCCAGGTTTGAAATTGCTTTATTAATTCCCGCACCTTTTCTAAATATTGTTGCATCCTTGTTTCCCTGGCTGTATAAGTCCCCAGCATTTGATTAACCACAAGATGAGAATCATTTTGATTATAATTTGATTTATACAAAGTTCTCGTGCCAATTCTAAACCTGCAATCACAGCCTCATACTCTGCCTCATTGTTAGTTATATAATAACATTTGATAGCTTGTCGAATGGTTTCACTCGTAGGTGGTACCAAAACAATCCCTAAACCTGCACCTTTTACGTTAGATGAATCATCAACAAATAAAGTCCAAGTTCCTGGATTAGCTCCATTGAGCACCTGTAATTCTTTCTCTACTTGTAATTGCATCCCTTGACTAAAATCAGCCACGAAATTAGCTAACACTTGTAATTTTATAGCATTTCTAGGTTGGTATGTGATTTCTATTCACTTAACTCTATAGCCCACTTAGCCAACCTACCTGATAATTCATGCTTGTGTAGAATATTACGTAAAGGGTAGGCGGTACCACAACAATAGGATGACACTGAAAGTAAGGTCTTAATTTCCTAGATGCCATGATTAATGGAAGTGCGAGCTTTTCTAATTGAGGATACCGCGTCTCTGCATATAACAAAGATTTACTAACATAATAGATGGGGGATTGTTTACCTTATTCTTCTCAGACCAAAACAACACTTAATGCTACTTCTGAAACAACAAGGTAAATGAGTAGTCTTTCCCCAACCTTTGGTTTCGCTAGCAAAGGTGGATTTGATAAGTATATTTTCAAATTCCTGAGTGCCTATTGACACTCTTCATTCCATTCAAAATGATCCTACTTTTTAAGAGCTGAGAAGAATTTAAAACACTTCTCTGATGATTTATAAATGAATCTTTCCAAGGCTGCAATTCTCCCTGTTTAATCTTTGAACTTCTTTCTTGGTCGAAAGTATATCAGGGATTTCTTCAATGGCTTTAATCTGTGCAGGATTTACTTAAATACCATGGTTAGAAACAAGAAAACCTAAGAACTTACCTAACGCAATACCAAATGCACATATTTGAGGATTTAACTTCATATTATATTTTCGCAAAATTTTAAACGTTTCAGACAGATGTGATATATGATTCCCAGAATGCTGAGTTTTAACAAGCATATCATCTATATAGACCTCCAATGTTTTTCCCAAATGCGCTTAGAACATTTTAGTTACCAGTCTCTGATATGTTGCACCTGTATTTTTTAGGCCAAAGGGCATTACTCTATAACAGTAAGTTCCCCTGTTTATTATGAATGAAGTTTTTTCTTCATCTCCTGGACCCATTTTAATCTAATTATAACCTGAATATGCATCTAAAAAACTTAATAGTTCATGAGCCGCAGTTACATAAATTAATTGATCTATGTATGGTAGTGGAAAATAATCTTTAGGGCAAACCTTATTAAGATCTGTCTAATCTACACAAACCCGCCACTTACCGTTCTTCTTTAGAACTACAACAGTGTTAGCTAACTAGTTAGGATACTTTACCTTACGAATGGAACCAATTTTTAACAATTTTTACACCTCATCCTGAATCACCTGATTTTTGAAAGTGCCCTGCTTTCTTTTCTTTTGTTTGACAGGTGGATGAGATGGGTCCTCATTTAACTTGTGAGTCATTACCTCCTGTGGTATACCAGTCATATCAGAATGGGACCAAGCAAAACAATCTGCGTTAGCTTTTAAAAATTTAATCAACTTACGTTTCATATCTGGGCTGAGATTGGCTCCTATATATACTTTTCTCTCCGGCCAGTGTATACACAAAACCACAGCCTCCAGCTCTTCTATCATCGTTTTGATGTTTTCATTTTCTTCTAGTTCTTGAATGGAATAGGGCCTTGAATCTACATCTGTTTGCCCTTGTTCAGTTGAGGTTGACGCTATGTTATCCTCAACTGAATTCTGTAATTGCTATTTTTCTTCACCCTTAACACTTGAATCTGCCACGGACTTGATGCTCCTGGATGTTAGTTGATCTCTACGAATTTGACAGATTCCCCATGGAGATGGAAATTTAATAACTTGATGCAAGGTTGAAGGAATAACATCCATTTCGTGGATCCATGGTCTCCCAAGAATCATGTTATAAGCCATCTCCATATCTACCACTTAGAAATTTGTATCTTTGACGACTCTGTAGACGTGTAATTTTTGACCTTCCCCAGGATTTTTCATATTTTTAGCGTAAATATTTAGTTTAGGTCTAATATAGCTATTTCAGCTAATTTTGACCATTTTACTTCATTTCATTACAAAAATGAAAAAATACAAAAAAAAAGATATATAAATTTTAGTTTATATTTTTTCTCATAAACTTGAAAAATACAAAAATAGCACCTTATTTTTAATCTTTATATAATTTCAAAAATTACAAAAAATAGTTTTATTAATATTTTATAGCCATTTTTATCTTTAAAAATAGAAAAATAGTACTTTATATTTTTATCTTTATATAAAACGAAATTTACAAAAAAAACATAGTTTTGTTTTAATTGTTAGTCTCATTTTAATAGTTATTTTTCTTACGTAGGATTAATCAAATAACATCGTGTTCTTATTCTCGGTTCCGGGCAAAGAATAATATTCGGGTTCAAACTATCCGTTTTTAGGCCTAATTTTCGGACCTAGCCCATAACAATCCGAGCGCACCATACGTGAGGGACATGCACAGAACACAAAATTCTTGGGCCACACCCCCACGTGAGACCCTCTCATTTTTGAACAAAAATACACATACTTATACATTCACGGATA
>MU770972.1:32979-45249 GCA_026770625.1 Nicotiana glauca | reverse complement strand
AGACGAAGGGGATACAAGGGCGGCTGCTGAAGAGAAATGATTAGGGTTAGGGGGGCTATTGGATTAAAAAAGGAAGTGGTTAACGTGGACCGTTGATCTAAATGATCAACGGTTGAGACTAAGGGGTGCGTGGGTCGGGTTTATTTAATTTGGTCTGGGTCAGGTAATTTTTTAAATTGGGTAGCGTAATTGGGGGTTAGATTGGGGCTGGAATTGGGCTAAAAATTGAAATTAAAAAGGGCTACAATTTAAATAGCCAATTTTCCCCAATTTTAATTTTTATAAAATAGTAAATGACGTTTAAAAATCAAATTAAAATACTGAGTTAATAAGCAATGCATAAGTACTAATTTAAAAATATTAGGAATGATTTTTTTGATTACAAATGCTATTAAATCGAGAAATAGGCTAAAATTGCAATTTCATGCAGTTTTAATTTAAAAATACCAAACGGACTTGTAAAATCATGTAAAAATCATGTAAATTATATTTTTTGTATAAAGGTGAGAATAAAATAAATTATTCACCAAAATGATAAGTTTTGGAAATAATTATTGGATTTTATAGTACAAAATAGGCCATAAATTAGTTTTAAAAATCCTTAAAAAATGTGAAAAAATACCAAAATCTTTGTGGATGTTTATACATGCATATACAAGCTAATTTGAAAGTATTTTGAGTATAAAAATACATAGAAAAAAATTGGGTATCAACACCACTAATCAGTGAAAAGGTCGTGCAATGGAGCTACGGTGATATATAAGGGGAAAGAGGTTATGGAAGAAGTGTGTGAAACCCAAGGTCTAACTCGTTCGGGAAGGTGTTTTGCTCTCGCAGATTTAAGACGGACCAATCCAGTAGCAACAAAGAAGCCAGTTACTGAGGAAGAGGCGAAAGAGTTCTTAAAGAAGATGAAAGTGCAGGATTACTCCATTGTGGAGCAGCTAAGGAAGACCCCGGCACAGATCTCATTGCTATCATTATTGATCCATTCCGACGAGCACCGCCTATGTGCCGGATAAGATCTCTGTAAACCATTTGGAGAAAATAGCAAGCAAGAATTTTGAGGTGAACCGGGTGACCTTTTCCAACGATGAATTGCCCGTGGAGGGGACAGAACATAATAGAGCTCTCTATTTGACCATAAAGTGTGAAGACTCAGTAGTCACTCGAGTACTGATTGATAATGGGTCCAGTGCCAATATTTGCCCGTTGTCCACCTTGAACAAGTTGAAGGTTGATAATGACAGAATTTACAAGAACAACATCTACGTTCGAGGGTTCGATGGGGGTGGTACAGACACAGTGGGTGACATCATACTTGAATTGACAATTGGTCCGGTCGAGTTCACCATGGAGTTCCAAGTGTTAGACGTCGCATTATCCTATAATCTTCTGTTGGGGCGACCATCAATTCACGTTGCCAAAGCAGTGCCTTCTACACTACATCAGATGGTCAAGTTTGAGTAGGATATACAAGAGATCGTAGTGCATGGGGAAGACAATACATGCGCTGTAAGTGATGCCATCATACCCTTCATAGAGACTGATGATGACAAGGGACCGTGGGTTTACCAGGTTTTCGATACGGTTACAGTGGACAAGGTTTCTGAGGGTGAAAATATCCCACTTCCTAGAATAGCTGCTGCAACCGTCATGGTAGCCTCGGAGATGCTGAAAAACGGGTTTGTGCCAGGCAAAGGTTTAGGGGCTGATCTTTAGGGTATTGTTCAGCCGGTTTCTTTGCCCAAGAATCTGGATACTTTTGGGTTAGCGTTCAAGCCTACAACGGCGGATGTGCGACGGGCCAAGAAGATGAAAAAAAGGGCATGGGTCCTTCCCAAGCCAATCCCACGCGTGTCCCAATCTTTTGTCAGGCCGAGCATCAAAAAGCAGTTGTTGTCCAAGGATACAGGGCCACTGATTGGTATGAATGGATATTTGGATGAAGGTTTTAAAAGATTATTTGCCAAGGTCAACATGGTAGAAGCTGGGGAAGGATCCAGCAGGGCGGATGTGCAGTTTGTGGGGCCTAGGGCCAAGATCAACAATTGGACAGCTACTCCTCTTCCCATGCAGAGGGAGTCGTGGTAGTAGGCCTTGATTTTTCTTCATGTTTAGCTGGATTATTCCAGGGTTTCCAGTTTTCTTTTATTTTATTTTTGTATTCGGCAAAGTGTGAAACCTTGTTATCATGTACTTCAATCAATGGAAAGTTTCTTCTTTACTCTTTATATTATTTTAATTTTGCTTTTTTTCTTTTTTCTTTTCTAAACATTTCTCTTTATACTGGTTCTAATGACATGGCATGCACGATGGATCTTCAACCTAGTCTAAAAAATAAATCTGATTCCGAACTGGTAGTGCAAGAGGTAGAATATGATGATGAGTCGGAATACGATGAAGAGGAAGCCTTCGAGGAAATTAATAGAGAGTTAAGCCAATTTGAAGAGAAAGTCAAGCCCAACTTAAATGACACGGAAGCCATTAATCTAGGGGATGCGGATGACATTCGGGAAACTAAAATAAGCATCCACATTGAACCAAACGTCAGGGAAGAATTAATCAAAGCACTTATTGAATTCAAAGATGTTTTTTCATGGTCATATGATGACATGCCGGGTTTGAGCACCGATTTAGTGGTTCACAAATTACCCACTGACCCGGCATGCCCTCCCGTCAAGCAAAAATTGAGGAAGTTCAAAACCGACATGAGTGTGAAGATTAAGGAAGAAGTAACTAGACAGCTGAATGCTAAGGTTACTCGGGTTACTCGATATCCTAGTTGGTTGGCTAATGTGGTGCCAGTGCCAAAGAAAGATGGGAAAATCAGGGTATGTGTCGACTACCGCAATCTGAACAGAGCAAACCCAAAGGATAACTTCCCGTTACCCAACATCCATATCTTGATCGATAATTGTGCCAAATGTGAGATCGGGTATTTTGTGGATTGCTATGCTGGGTATCATCAGATTTTGATGGACGAGGAAGATGCAGCGAAGACGGCTTTCATCATGCCGTGGGGAACTTATTGCTATCGGGTAATGCTATTTGGTTTGAAGAATGCTGGAGCAACATACATGAGGGCAATGACTACTGTGTATCATATCGAAATTGAGGTATACGTGGATGATGTGATTATAAAATCCAGGCATCAGGCAGATCACGTAAGAGACCTAAGGAAGTTTTTCCAAAGACTTCGGAAGTACGATATTAAGCTCAACCCTGCTAAATGTACATTTGGTCTTCCATCTGGAAAGTTGTTGGGATTCATAGTCAGTAGGCAAGGCATTGAGTTAGACCCGTCGAAGATCAAATCCATTCAGGAGTTGCCACCTCCAAAGAACAAAACCGAGGTGATGAGTTTGTTGGGAAGGTTAAATTATATCAATAGGTTTATCGCTCAACTCACTGCGACTTGTGAACCCATTTTTGATTACTGAAGAAAGATGCTGCAATAGAAGGGACGGAAGAATGTCAGGAGGCATTTGACCAGATTAAAGGGTACTTATCAAATCTGCCTGTGTTGGTTCCACCCGAGCCAGGGAGGCCGTTGATTCTTTATCTAACAGTCTTAGAGAATTCATTTGGTTGTGTACTGGGGCAACACGACATCACAGGCAGGAAGGAGCAAGCCATCTATTACCCCAGCAAGAAGTTTACGGTTTATGAGGTTAAGTACACTCAACTTGAGAAGACATGTTGCGCCCTAACTTGGGTGGCACAGAAGTTGAAGCATTATTTGTCATCTTATACTACTTACCTCATATCTCGTCTGGACCCATTGAAGTATATTTTCCAGAAACCTATGCCCACGGGGAGGCTTGCAAAGCGGCAGATTTTGCTTACAGAGTTCGATATCGTCTATGTGATGAGGACGGCAATGAAAGCCCAGGCATTAGCCGATCACTTGGCCGAGAATCCGGTCGATGAAGAATATGAGACGTTAAGGACGTATTTTCCTTATGAAGAAATGATACATATCGATGAGTTGGAATTGACTGAGGAACCAGGATGGAAGCTTTTCTTTGATGGAGCTGCAAATGCAAAGGGAATTGGAATAGGAGCGGTACTTATTTCTGAAACAGGGCATCACTACCCTGTTACGGCTCAGCTACATTTCTATTTTACCAACAACATGGCTGAATATGAAGCATGTATTTTGGGGTTACGGTTAGCTGCGGACATGGATGTCCAGGACATCTTGGTCTTGGGAGACTCAGACCTCCTGGTGCATCAGATTCAAGGTGAATGGGAAACACGGGACTTGAAACTCATACCATATCGACAATGTTTGCACGATCTGAGTAAGCGATTTCGATCAGTGGAGTTCAGGCACATCCCAAGAGTTCATAATGAGGTTGCCGATGCTTTGGCTACTTTAGCATCAATGTTACACCACCCGGACAAAACTCATGTTGACCCGTTGCATATTCAGGTTCGTGATCAGCATGCTTATTGTAACATGATAGATGAAGAAATGGATGGCGAGCCATGGTTCTATGATGTCAAGGAATACCTCAAGATGGGAATATACCCGGAGCAGGCCACCGGAGATCAGAAGAGAGCCATTCAGCGGTTGGCAAATGGATTTTTCCTCAGTGGAGGAGTGTTGTACAAAAGAACACCAGATTTGGGATTGCTAAGATGCATAGACACTAATCAAACCGCGACAGTCATGGCAGAGGTGCATTCTGGAGTTTGTGGGCCACACATGAGCGGATATGTATTGGCGAAGAAGATTCTTCGAGCAGGGTATTATTGGCTTACTATGGAGCGTGATTGTATCAGTTTCGTGCAGAGATGCCATCAGTGTCAGATACACGGAGATCTGATTCATTCTCCACCAACAAAATTACACACGATGTCAGCACCATGGCCCTTTGTTTCATGGCGAATGGATTCCATTGGACCTATCAAGCCGGCAGCTTCCAACGGTCATAGGTTCATTCTGGTAACCATCGACTATTTTACCAAGTGGGTTGAGGCTAAAACTTTCAAGTCGGTAACCAAGAAAGCAGTGGTGGATTTCGTTCATTCCCATATCATTTGTAGATTTGGGATCCCAAAGGTGATCATCACGGATAATGGTACTAATCTTAACAGTAGTTTGATAAAAGAAGTATGTCAACAGTTCAAGATTACACACCGCAATTCTACCCCGTATCGTCCTAAAGCGAATGGAGCAGTTGAGGCAGCCAACAAGAATATAAAGAAGATATTGAGGAAAATGGTAGAAGGGTCCAGACAATAGCATGAAAAGTTGATGTTTGCTTTGTTGGGTTATCGCACTACTGTTCGTCCTTCAGTAGGTACAGCTCCTAATTTGTTGGTATACGGAACTGAAGCAGTGATACCGGCGAAAATTGAAATTTCGTCTCTCCGAAATGTCGCTGAGGCTGAGATTGATGATGATGAATGGGTCAAAGCCCGATTGGAGCAGTTGAGTTTGATTGATGAAAAGAGATTGGCAGCAGTGTGTCATGGCCAACTGTATCAAAAAAGGATGGCAAGAGCATACAATAAGAAGGTACATCCCAGGAAATTCGAAGTAGGGAAACAAGTGTTGAAACGAATCCTTCCACACCAGGCCAAAGCAAAGGGCAAGTTCGCCCCGAATTGGCAAGGGCCATTTATTCTGACCAGAGTGTTGTCCAATGGCGTTTTATGTTTGACAGATATTGAAGGAAGATGTATAGACATGGCTATCAATTCCGACGCAGTCAAGAGATATTATGTATGATTTCTTTTGTTTGTAACTGTTTTTGTTTGTTGGTACTTAGTATTGTATCGGAGAATAAAATGACGGAGGCAATTTGTTCTTCTATCCAAACACTTTAACCCTTGCTTCCCCTTTTGAGCCTTATTTATTCTTTCATACTCCTCTTTTGGAATCAGTAATAAAAACGAAAAAAAAAAGAGAAAAGAAAATGATAAAAAAAAAAAGAAAAAAAAACAAACAAAAGAAAGTAACCAGAAAAACAAAGGAAGTGGGAACTACGTTTGACCTGATTCCTCGAAGAGGATACGTAGGCGCCTCACGGCTCGGTAATGGCGTAATAAAAGTCAAAATATCCCCAAGCAAGAAAATTGGGGTAGAAGTTATGTTTTTAAATTTCGGGAAAGAAGTTTGATTCCAAGAGTTGTAACATTTTACCCATCAAAATTATTTTAAAACTCGTGATACCCTTTGTTTTTAAGCCATATACCAAGAATTTCAATCCCCAGCTGATGTCCAAAAAGAACTCCCGATCAGTATCCAAGAAGTACCAATTCAGGCAAATGGAATTCGGGAATAACACTCTAATCCCCAGCAGAAAGAGGATCATAAGCTGAAGAGAATTGATAGCCAAAAGAATCCCCAACGGAGAGAGTCTTATCGGTAACACTCCAATCCCCAGCTGAAAAATAAAATGAGAGAGTATTATCGGTGAAAACCTTCACAGGCACCATAAGGTGACGGAAGTTGAGAGAAATAAAATAAGAGAGTCTTATCGGTGAAAACCTTCACAAGCACCATAAGGCGAAGGAAGTTGAGAGAAATAAAATGAGAGAGTTTTATCGGTGAAAACCTTCACATGAACTATAAGGCGACGAGAGTTGAGAGAAACGAGAGAGTGTTATTAGTGAAAACCCCTCGAAGGGCACTATGAGGCGACAAAGAGTTAAAAAGAGGCAAGATAAGATGGACGGAAAGATGCGGATCCAGCAAAAGAGTTGGGTTACGGGGCCTTTGAAATGCAAAATAAGGCCATCAGAGAGGTTGATTGATATAAATAGATTGGGTTGGTTAGTCCAGAATGCCTGACATGATCATTGGGGTCGGTTATATCGTTCAGATAAGTTCTTTTCCTTTTTCTTTTCCCCAGTTGTTCAGGAAGATTTTTCTTTTGCTATCTCTTGAAAGCATTCATTTTTCATTTCTTTTGTTTAAAGATTTTTCAATGGTAGATTGTTTTAAGAAGGATTTTTCAGAGCCTACTACCAGTTTCCAAAATGGTGCAAAGTGGAATTTGGACAGGACAGGCCGAAGATAAGTGTAATGGAACAAAAGATGTCGTTGTAAGACCAGGAGGAATATTATCCCCAGCAGGAATATCATCCCCAACAAATAACATCACCCCCAGCAAATTCTGATAGTGGGACGGGGACGAGAAAGATGTCGTTGTAAGGCCAAATGATGGGTTGGTCTGAAATTTTTGGAGAATATGGAGTAAAAGTGGAAAACAACAGTCGAGAAGTTGGTAAACAAAGAATCGCCAAGAAGCAGGAACATCCCCGGCAGATTATTGACCAAGTTTCTAGAATGGTCGGACAACGCGGAGCATGGAAAAGAGGGAAAAGGAAAAACCATCCCCGGCAGGAGTGGCACGACCGCTCACCACATTTTAAACTAATAGGATTTTCTTTGATTTGAAGTAGGTAAGGGACAGTGGCGGAAAGACAATGCCGCAAGGAAGATTATCAAACTGGGGCATTTTCTTCCATGTTTGAAATTTTTCTTGAAATCGGGTACCCATCAGAAGAATGAGGGAAGCAATTCCAGTTTTGAGGGAAGCAATTCCAGTTTTAAGGGAAGGCTAGACAACAAGTTTCGAAGAAAACAACTTCGGAGGAGGACAATACAAGCTCTGAATGAAGTAGTCTTGGAAGAAGCAAGAAGACACAAGTTTTAAGGGAAGTGGTCATTGAACCAGTGTTATCCCCAGCAATTGAAAGAAGGAAGGTAATCTTTGAAGGAGGAAGATAATACATTTTGAAAAGCATTATCCCCAGCAGTTCGCAGAAGACAGCACAGGTTTTGAGGGAAGAAGTTCTGAAGAAAGATAATTCAAGTTAGAAGGAAAATGATTCAGGAGGTAGGAAGGAACAACGGCGACAGAATGCAGT
This sequence comes from Nicotiana glauca, assembly GCA_026770625.1. Taxonomy (NCBI): domain Eukaryota; kingdom Viridiplantae; phylum Streptophyta; class Magnoliopsida; order Solanales; family Solanaceae; genus Nicotiana; species Nicotiana glauca. Next base: position 37,359 of record MU770972.1, on the reverse strand, counting down.
TTAAGTTGTTGAAGTCAGGAGCCCGCCTGGAGAATGGAGGCATTATCATTTTAAGTTGTTGAAGTCAGGAGCCCTCCTGGAGAATGGAGGCGTTATCATTTTAAGTTATTGAAGTCAGGAGACCGCCTGGAGAATGGAGGCGAGCCCGCCTGGAGAACGGAGGCGTTATCATTTTAAGTTGTTGAAGTCAGGAGCCAGCCTGGAGAATGGAGGTGTTATCATTTTAAGTTGTTGAAGTCAGGAGCCCGCCTGGAGAATAAAGGCATTATCAGTTTAAGTTGTTGAAGTCAGGAGCTCGCCTGGAGAATGGAGGCGTTATCATTTTAAGTTGTTGCAGTTAGGATCCCGCCTGGAGAATAGAGGCATTATCATTTTAGTTGTTGAAGTCAGGAACCCGCCTGGAGAATGGAGGCGTTATCATTTTAAGTTGTTGAAGTCAGGAGCCCGCCTGGAGAATGGAGGCTTTATCATTTTAGTTGTTGAAGTCAGGAGCCCGCCTGGAGAATGGAGGCGTTATCATTTTAAGTTTGAAGTCAGGAACCCGCCTGGAGAATGGAGGCATTATCATTTTAAGTTGTTGAAGTCAGGAGCCCGCCTGAAGAACGGAGGCGTTTTATTTTTAAGTTGTTGATTGAAGTCAGTAGGGCGGAGGATTACAACAAAAATCCCCAGCATGAATCCAAATCCTGAAATAAGAAGGAAGGCAGCAATGGTCAGTTCAAGCTTCGAAAGGAAAATAATTCGAAGAAGGAAATAGGCAGTTCAAGTTCGGCAATCAAGAGAGGCCGACGAGTCGACTCGAAAATGAAGAAACATCAGAGGAAGCAAGGCCGCAAGAAGCACAGGAAAGAGCAAGTTGAAGATCTAGATAAGATTTTACAATTCATAGACTAAGGAAAGAGCAAGTTGAAGATCTAGATAAGATTTTACAATTCATAGACTAGTTTAGTCTAGCTTCTTATTTTCTGTATTAGCATGGTGTAATAAGGAGGTCGGTAGTCAGTAGCAACAACAGCAGCAGTAACAGCAAGATCAAAGCTTCATGGTAGTCCCGGCTACCAAAACTTCCCGAACTACATTGACCTGATTCCTTTTTAGCCAAGGATATGTAGGAGACCTTTTGAAGCAAAGGTTCGGTCAAATCTTTCAAAAAATGCTTCACACGGAGTATTCAAATGGGCAAAAATCGCTCGTATCCGCTCACTTTGTCTTTGCACGAAAACTCTTCATGTTTACGGGCAAAGAGGGGCAGCTGTGAGCACGTAATTTTTGCCTCACATGAATTACTCTCAAAAAATTCAAAATAAAATGGTTTTGTATTGTGTGTGATTTTTGTGGATTTTTGTGTTATTTTTCTTTTATTGTTTGCATTCGTCTGTGCGTGTTTATTTGTTAATTTAATAAAAAATACCAAAATATGTCGCATTTGCATTTAAGATTTAATTCTACAATTAGGAGTAATTAAGTTTGTTTACAAAAAATGAAAAACCACAAAAAGTGATGTACTTCGCATTTTAATGTTTAATGTCAAATTGTATGATTTTCTTTTTATTCAATTTTGTGTGATAATTATTTTTAAGAGTTAATTAGCATTCTAAGATTAATTTTGGTTTTACAATATAGTCTAGGATTTTTGGTTTTTAGGAAAATTAATTTAGGAAGAAGCTAAAAGAAAAGAGAAGGAAAATTAAAAAAATCGGAATTGGGCCATTTTTAAAAAGAAAATCCCAGGCCCAATATCACACCCAACCCAGGCCCAACCGGCCAGTCTTAGAAACCAACCAAACGATGCCGTTTTTGGGTCAAAGCTTCTGGGCCATTGATCTCACACATCTAACAGTCAGGATCATCAATCCATTACCCGTCTAACCTTATCCGACCCATTTCCATACCCGTCCGCCCCGCTTCTACACCAAACGACCCCGTATTCAATAAAAAGGGTTGATCGAGGCCGTTGGATCCCACCATCCAACGGCCCCGATTAATTCAATCATTTTCAATATATCAAATCCCATCAGACCCATTCCCAAACCAAGTCCCCCACCCCTCTTTGTCTCTGAAGAACAAAGACCCAAATCCCTCCCCGAACCCCAGTAACGCCGCCGCAAACCACCGCCCTCCGCCCATAGAAATATGCCTCACGGTGGTTCCAGTGGCCCAAATGCCCTCATCTTTACACCATCTAACCCCTATGACTTCCCTGTCCCAACCCTCATAACAGATAACCTCGAATCCCTGTAGATCGTCTCGAATCTTCAATCGAAGAATCGAGCGAAACCCTAGCCACCTCCGTTTACCACCAAACTCACACCCCTTGACCCCTAGACCTCCCTCACTACTAGGACGCCTTTGGTTTTCGTCGAATCGACCCAGGATTCGTCGAATATCAATTTTGACCACAAGAACCCTAGCGCCGCCCCAAAATTCCTTCGTGGCGGCGCCGAATCCAAACTCTCCCAAGTTTACACCACTAAGCCCCCTGACCTCCCTCATCCCAAATACAACACCATCTTCACTCGAATCAAGCCAGAGCTCGTCGAATTTCAAATCGATTGAGCTTTTAAAAGAACCCGAGCCCTAGAAGAACCAAAAAGAACTTGAGGTCATAATCGACCTTAGTCAAGTGTTCTTAGTCGAGAAGACTCGATTAAGGTCCGTTTTGTCCTCAAAAGCTCGAGTCAAAGCTTCGATTGGTCGGAGCTCGTGTGGTTTCTGATTTTGAGGTATTTTTCTTTCCTTTTTCTGTTTCTACTTTTGATGATTGTTTATTTTGTGTAGGTTGCGTTGTGTCTTCATCTGTGTGATTTTTCTTTATTTTTGTCGATCACCTCCTCCTCCTCTTCTGTACCTTTTCTTGGGTCATCTTTTCTTCTGATTGATTATCACGTGTGGTAGGCGTTTGAATCATTTGAATACGCTTGTAAGTTTGGTTCAACTCTGAATTTTTCTTTTGGTTTGGTCAAGTTCTATGTGATTTTTCATCTCTACTTCTATTATATAATTTTCACATGTCAATGTATCTAATTCAAAGCAATAAGTCGGTAGTTTAATCGAGTTTTGAGTTGATCCTGATCCAAAGGATGCATGCATGGTTGTCCTCTGATAATCGAGCTTTTGGGCATTTGATTTTGTATGTATTGTTTGATCCCCTGCTCTTTGATTGATTCATCATACTGTTGGTTCCCTGCTCATTCATTTTGTCCGAGTTGATCATAATTGGTTCCCCAATATGATTAGTTCATTCCCTCTGTTTGATACCATTCAATTTGATCTGAGTTTCTAGCTGGAATTGTTGACTGATTTTGAATAGGGAATTGGTTATAGCTGCAGATTGAAAGTAATTAGGTTAGGGATAGGACAGTAATTTCATGAACATCAGGGGGAAATTTAGGGAAGTTCAAAACTTAAAGGGCTAATCTGAGTGGTCTGTCCACTAAGTAATAATGAACTCTTAAAATAATGTATTGTTTAACACTTAGTGGGTTGGGAAACATAAGGGCATGGTGTGAGCACGTGATTTTTGCCCTAAGCAAATTATTCTCAAAATTCCAAATAAAATGATTTCTTTATTATTTTACAATTTTTGTGAATTTGTTTTTGAATTTTGTGTTAATTGGTTGCATTTTTATTTGTGCATGATGATTCATATGAAAATATAAAAATATGCATTTGCATTTAGAATCTAATTTCATATTTTAGTGTTAATTTGTTTTAGAACAAAATATGAAGAAAATAACAAAAATAGTTTCTTTGCACTTTTAATTGTTAATTGTTCAATTTATCTTTAAATAGATTTAAAACAATTTTAGGAGTTAGTTAGTCTAACTTTGAAATATTTAGGACTTTATTTTAATCCTTGCATTTCTATAAAATCAGAAAAAATATACAAAAATACAAAATGAAATACAAAGATAAATAAAAGAAATAAAGGTCTTAGCAAAATATCCATGTTTTGGGCCGGCCCAAGCCAAACTCTCATTAAACCCTCCCAAAACTTGCAATCCGGGCCCAAACCCATCCCAAAAACCCGCCTGAACCCTTTCCCCTTAGAGACACGGAAATTCCATGTCCCCTACCCATCTTCTTCTTCATTTTTCATTTGATAAACACTCCATATTCCCTGAAAAAACCACGCCCCACCCATCTCCTTGAGGGGGAAGACACACACACGAAATACAAAAATAAGGGGAATCAGAGGAAAAAAAAATCTCTGCAAGCAAATTTCTAGATCAAAAAATTGCATTCAAAATCTGGAGAAAAACTGAAATTTTCGATGAAGATATGAAGTGCACTGATTTCAAACTCGATTTCTTTCTTCCTGGGCTTCGAAAAGCTGTTCCTGAGCTGCTGAGTTCCGCGTTCCATTTCAGCCTCTATTTG
>MU770972.1:8129-28908 GCA_026770625.1 Nicotiana glauca | reverse complement strand
GAATTCCTTACCTAGGATTTCTAGTTCGCAGACTGTAACAGAGTCAAACCTTCCTCGGTTCGGGATTAAATCGGTGACTTGAGACACCATTATATTCTCAAGTGGCGACTCTGAAAATTTAAATAATTAATCTCGTTTCGACCGTCCTTTATTTGGAAAAACTCTTTTTACGCTTATATATATATCCCTTTCGTCGGGAGTATGTAAGCGCCGTAAAAAAGAGGTGTGACATTGACGTAGTTTTATACTGTTTGGAATATGAAAATGCTAATGTAGTTTAGGATAATAAACATAAGGCTTGTATAACCAGGATTGTTTTCAAGTAGGTTTGGACTGTGTGGATGCCATGGACTGTAGCTGGGTTGTTGAATCTATCTCCATAAACATGTGAATATCAATTGTGATTAATCTTAGTTTGTGATTACTAGTCACGAAATATAGTGTAGTTAATTCATTTCCAGTAGTCGTAAAAATAGTTTCAAACAGTTTATGCGTCACAAAACAGGTTCAAATAGCTCAAATAGAAATCAGCATGTCGGTTTAATATGTCTAGTTCTAAAATTGCGAGTGCACTTAAGTAAAGAACATTATTTTAAATAGCACTTTGAATAATTTTAGTAACTAATGTTAGTTCTCAAATGTTAGTGATTAACGTTAGCCTGATGTCAGTTTTTTTTAAGCATTGATGCATGCTCCAGCAAGTCGTAAAAAGGGTTAAAAATGGCTTTGTATTATATAGTCCAATTCATCTAAAAATGTTAGTTTAAATTAGTTTGAGAATAGTTAGTTTGTCTTGGTAATATTGTTGTCAAGTCCATGCTCTATTTATAACCTCCACTTTAGTAATATTCACTGATAGAACACGAATCAAAACAATCTCCCTTTGAACAAGTTCGAGTGCAATTTTCTGTTTGCGTTTGTTTTAATCTAATAAGTTAGGGCCTTTTCAAGCATGTTAATTAATTAGGACCGTTTCTTTATTTTTTAGAGACAAAATAAATAGCCAATCATAGTCGCTTTTAGGTTCGCCTTTTAAATAAATAAAATGAGATGAGCCTCGCCAAATAATAATGTAAATTGCGGGGCCCTCATGAATGTATATATAAAAAATATTTAGAATTCGGATGAGTCGTTTAGCAAATTTTATGGCTTTTCCCCAAAGTAATAACGCGCTAGTCTCTCTAGGTGCGCTTTTAATAATTTACTTTCTTAAACTTGGGTGCACATTTATGTGACCCAAATCCAATCTCAACGGAGTCGAAATATGTCAATAACCCCGGGTACATTGATGTGACGTGGCTTGAGATGTGTTTTCACGACGTTGCAATTCTTATAAAAATAATAATAATCAAAAGCGGTTAAAAGGTTAAAAAAAATGCACATAGGTTTGAACATGTACTAAAATCAGATAATTAAGCCGAATATAACGGTTAAGCGACGTGCTAGAACCACGGAACTCGGGAATGCCTAACACCTTCTCCCGGGTTAACAGAATTCCTTATCCGGATTTCTGATTCGTAGACTGTAATATGGAATCAATTTTTTTTCCTCGATTCGGGATTCAAACCGGTGACTTGGGACACCATAAATCTCTCAAGTGGCGTTTCCAACTCTTAATAATAAATCATGTTTTGATTGTCCTTTAATTGGAAAAACTCCCCTTTATTACACCCTTCGCGGAGTGTAGTAGCGGAAAAGGAGGTGTGACAATAAGTGCTTTGATTAATTCTTCCCTGATGTTTGGTTCAATGTGGACGCTTATTTTAGTTTCCCGAATGTCGTCCGCATCCCCCAGATTGATGGCTTCTGTGTCATTTAAGTTGGGGTTGGGTTTCTCTTCAAATTGGCTTAATTCTCTGTTAATTTCTTCGAGGGCTTCATCCTCATCGTATTCTGACTCTTCATCATATTCTACCTATTGCACTATTAGTTTGGAATCAGATTGATCTTTTAGACTAGGTTGAAGATCCGTCGTGCATGCCATGTCATTAAGACCAGTATAAAGAGACTGTTCAGAAAAGAAAAGAAGAAAACAAAATTAAAATAAAATAAGGAGTAAAGAAGAAACTTTCATTGATTGAAGTATGGGATAACAAGGTTTCACACTTTGACGAGTACAAAATAAAAGAAAACTAGATCACAACCCTGGAATAATCCAGCTAAACATGAAGGAAAATCAAAGCCTACTACCAAGAATCCCTCCGCATGGGAAGAGGAGTAGCCATCCAATTGTTGATCTTGGCCTTAGGCCCCACAAACTGCACATCCGCCTTGCTGAATCCTTCCCCGGCTTCTACCATGTTGACTTCGGCAAATAATCTTTTAAATCCTTCATCCAAATCTCCATTTACACCAATCAGTGACCCCGTAACCTTGGACAACAATTGCTTTTTGATGCTCGGCCTGACAAAAGATCGGGACAGGCGTAGGATCGACTTGGGAAGGACCCATGCCCTCTTCTTCATCTTGCGGGCCCGTCGCACATCTGTTGATGTAGGCTTGAACCCCAGCCCAAAGGTATCCAGATTTTTGGTCAAGGAAACCGGTTGAACAATACCCTGAAGATCAGCCCCCAAACCTTTGCCCAGCATAAACCCGTTTTTCAGCATCTCCGAGGCTAGTCTTCCCCATGTACTACGACCTCTTGCCTATCCCACTCGAATTTGACCATCTAATATAGTGTAGAAGGCACTGCTTTGGCAGCGTGAATCCATGGTCGCCCCAACAGAAGATTATACGACACTGCAACGTCTAACACTTGAAATTCCATGGTGAACTCGACCGGACCAATTGTCAATTCAAGTATGATGTCGCCCACTGTATCTGTACCACCGCCATCAAACCCTCGAACGCAAATGTTGTTCTTGTGAATTCTATCATTATCAACCTTCAGTTTGTTCAAGGTGGACAAAGGACAGATATTGGCACTGGATCCATTATCAATCAGTACTCGAGTGACTACCGAGTCTTCACACTTCACGGTCAAATAGAGAGCTCTATTATGTTCTGTACCCTCCACGGGCAATTCATCATCGGAAAATATCACCCGGTTCATCTCAAAAATCTTGTTTGCTATTTTCTCCAGATGGTTCACAGAGATCTTATCCGGAATATGGGCTTCGTTCAGAATTCTCATCAATGCCTGGCTCATCTGAGTGGATCAATAACGATAGCAATGAGATCTGTGTCGGGGTCTTCCTCAACTGCTCCACAATGGAGTAATCCTGCACCTTCATTTTCTTTAAGAATTCTTTCGCTTCTTCCTCGATAACTGGCTTCTTTGTTGCTACAGGATTGGCTCGCCTTAACTCTGCGGGAGCAAAACACCTTCCCGAACGAGTTAGACCTTGGATTTCACACACTTCTTCCACAACTTCCTTCCCCTTATACATCACTGTCACTCGATTGTAACTCCATGGCACGGCTTTTTCACTGATTATTGGCAACTGCATTACCGGCTTGATAGCGACCGGTTCTATGTGAGCCCCCTTCACCACTAACACAGGTGTGTTTGACACCCTCTGCATCACTACCTTGACTGGCTCTGGTTTATCCGCAATGATGGACGACCCCTTCTACCATCACCACAAATGGCTTGTTGTCTACATTTTTCAACTGTAACACTGCCTCTTTACTGGTCTGTTTTTCCTTGGGACTGGCTTCACTGGCATGGATCATCATTACTGTTTGCGAGGGTTTCTTTAACTCTCCTCCCATGTGCACTAGTTCAATCATGTGGGCCTCATGGTGCGCCGGCAGTGGATTCTGATTAATTTTTGGTGCCTCTGGAGCCTGAACCTCGATCCTATTTGTGTCAATAAGATCTTGCACGGCAGTTTTTAATTTTCAACATTTATCAGTATCATGTCCGGGTGCCCCCGAACAATATTCACACCTCACTGAATGGTTTAGATTTGTGGGAAGGGGATCTGGCATTTTGGGCTCAATAGGATTCAACAGGACTAACTGCCTCAATTTGTGGAAAAAAGTAGTATAGGATTCTCCCAGATGAGTAAATGTTCTCTACTTCTGCATCCTCTCATTCCTGAAAGCTTGATTCCCACAGAAACCTGACCCTGGAGGATTTCTATAGGCCCTTGGGGGTGGATATGTGTTTTGTTAATCTATTCAACATATGCCAATCAACCACATGAGAAAAACTGGACCAGAAAAAGGTCTGAAAGAGAAGAGAGAAATAAATTGAAAAGATGATGAAATACAATGAAGCTTAAACAGATAAACAGCAACAAAAATAGAAAAGAAAAAGAAGGAAAATACCTCAAAATTACAGGCTAAACTCCATACAGTTCCCATTTGAAACTACGACTCAAACTTTTGAGGTCCAAACGGACCTTAATCGAGTACTCTCGACTGAAAACACTCGACTAAAGTCGATTAAGAACCTCAAATTTCCCCTTTACTCGGGCAGGTTCCAGGTTTTGGCTCTCTAGGTCTCGTCCAGTTGATTTAACATTTGACAAATTCCAGCTCGATTCGAGCTGAAACATCATGGGATTTGGGACGAGGGCAGTCTAGAGGTTCAGGGGTGTGACTTGGGGAGGGTTTAGGTTTGGCACCGCCACCAAAGGATCTTGTGGCGGTGCTAGGGTTCATGTCTTCAAACTGAGATTCGAAGGGTTCTGGGGTGATTCGAGGAAAAATAGGGCTAGATATGGTCATAGAAGAATGAGGGGGACCTAGGATTTTAACTTGGTGGTGATTGGGCGGATTAGGGTTTTTGACTAAACTTCGAACGAAGATTCGAAGACGAAGGTAATGATTCGAGGAAAACTGATTGGGGGTTTGGAAAGAGGACGTCGTGGGGAGGCTGTGGTGTAATTTTGGGTCCTTTTGGACCACTGAAACCGTCGTGAGGAAATTTTTGGTGGGCGGAGTACGGTGGTGAAGGGTTTTTGTCTCTGAGGGATTAGAGACGAAGAGAAGGGGGTTGGCTTGGGGGGTGTGGTGTGCGTTACGCAGTTATATACGAGCGGGGGAACGAATCCAAACCGTTCGATCAATTAAGATCAATGGATTAGATTGATTGACTTAATAAGACGGTGTTGTTCCGAAGCCCTTGAGACCGGGTTGGTCTCTGGATGGAAATGGGTCGGGGCACGGAAGACGATACGGGGTCGTTTGATCAAATGAAACGAACGGCTCAGATCAACCAACCTAAAGCGGCGTCGTTTCATTGCTGTGAGAGATGAACTGGACCGTTAGATCTGTTTGCTCAACGGTTCAGATTTCGCGTGCCAAAACGACGTCGTTTGGACGTGCGCCTGGGACGGACCGGACTGGGGCGAGTCTTGGGCTGGTTTTGTTTGGGCTGCTGAAATCAAAACTAGCCCAAATCATTGATTTTATTTTTTCATTTTTGTTCTCTTTTCTTTTATTTCCTAATTAATAAAATTAAAATTCTAAAAGTCTTGAATTAAATCATGGAACTAAATTAACTTGCCAAAATACTAATTAACATCTAATAACTATTATCACATATAATTAAATACTAATAAAATCACACAATTTGGACATCAAATGCTAAAATGCAAAGTATATTATTTTTGTGATTTTTATTTTTGTAAAACAAACTTAATTACTCCTACTTGTAGAATTAAACCCTAAATGCAAAATGCGTCATATTTTTGTATTTTTATTAATTTAACAAATAAATATGCACACACAAATGCAAACAATAACACAAAATCCTCAAAAAATTGCAAACAACACAAAACTATTTTGTTTTGAATTTTTTGGGAGTAATTTTCATATAGGGCAAAAATTACGTGCTCACAATTACTAATTCATTTAAACAGGATAATTAGTCATGAGACTGTTTTATACCATTTTCATGCATCAGTAGTTTAACTAGGTGTAACTGAGCGAGTATGAACGAGATCCTGAATATGGTATCTAATATGCACATATAAAGTTCATAATGGTTTATATGCAGAATTCCTAAGCAGAATTTCTAAATGCACAGCAGGTTACAACATGATTGCATAAGTAACAGTTTATTTTTAATGTCATTTATCCTAGAAGCAGGATTTCTAAATGATAATAAAGATGTCAAAAGAGATGCTGAAACAATAACCCTAGAAACGTGATATCTAATGCAAGACATGCTTGGAATGTATTAGTCCTAAACATAGATTCTAATGCACATATGGGAAATGTAAACCTAAGACATGGCTTCTACCCATTGATATTGATAACATATATGACTACCCTCCCCTTTTCAATAACCAACCCCAATATTCGTTTACAGATAATTATTACAGACCAGTTGAATAAATTGCATAAATATATAAAAATAAAAGAAGAAGTTACACAATAGGGAGCCTGACATAGGCCCAAATGATTTTTCCAAGCCTCCAATACCTTCAAATGCCAAATTCCATAGATAATATCATTGTCTAGGTGCGTCAGAGTTCCCTAACGATCTCAAGGATCCCGGACAGTGCTCACACCTAGACTTTATAACCAGAATTGAATAAGTGCAGTGTAGAAGAGCCGGCTCCAGTGTATCAGAGTTCAGAGGGATCTCATAGGGATCCCAAGTCAGTCATACACTGGAGGGGCAGAACTTAAGGATCTAAGGGTGGAGTGAGAGTGCTTGACATAGTTTTGAAAAGGTTTTAGTAGGAAAGCAGTGTAAAAAGGGACTTAGTTGAAATAATTTTGTAAACATGAGAGTTGTTTAGTAAAATGGCTTTTGAAAATAGTTGTGTAATTAAACAAATAGCAGGTCAGTCAAACAAGTTCAACAACACTCAAATAACAGTCCTTCTCACAGGGGAATGGGAATTGGGGACACATATAGCACATAGTGTATAGGAGCATAGTAGTTCTTATGGGGGTTTAAGGGATTAGGGGATAGCTATTGGTACTAACACAGTAGGAATTTCAGAAACAATCATAGAATCAGTCATTTAAAGTGACAAATCAGTTTGCATATCAAAACTGATAACAAGTAGACAAGCATTTAAAACAAGGTAGAGTCATATTGAGACAGACTACTAGGGGGTAGAATATGTTCTGAAAAGCCCTAAGAGGGTTAGACTAGCATGAATAGAGTAACTTATAGAAACTGTGTATTTGTTCGTTTCTTCAATATAATTTGGACCATGCCAAAAGAAAAAAGGGAAGGCCTTAACATACCTGAAGTAGGGAAAAATTCACATGATATTCTTAAGAAAAGTTGTACCGTACTTCCTTCTGTCAACAAAAATGCAATTCTCTTCCAATCTACCAAATAGAATTTCTATCTCCCCTCCTTTCTTCCTACAAGAAATCTCTTGGCATCCACTCTTGTCTAGCCGAAATGGCTCCCAAAAAATAAGGTGTGTGATACTGTCAAATGCACTTGTTTCCTAAGAGAAGCTACCAGCAAACATCAGACGAACTATATCATAACTAAGATGATTAAGAATAAGTCCAATCACAAGTAGCCTCAAACGCAAACTGCAATAACCGACAAGCAAGAGTGCTAAGCTAACGTGCGACAATATCTTTTTTCTTGTACTCTTATATTGTGACACCTATTATATGAGTCATTATGTTAAATTAGGTGGCTACCACGTTAATATTTTATAAGTTTTATACAAAAATTATCCACTTATTAGTTAATTGGGTAATGTTCTATTACCGGGTAATTAATCAATTACTAACAAAATTGAAAATTATTTCCACTTACTTAAAATATTACTCATTTTTCACATACCTTATACGCTTTACTATTATGGTCATGTGCTATCTTTTATGGCACTAGTCCATAAATACTGAGTATTTTAGCTTGAGCCGTATTTTATCCAAAATACCAAATTTCAATGAAATTTATTTTCTTAGACTTGCTCCCCCTTTCCCCTTCTTGAATTTACTAATCACTTGTGAAATAGCATAATCCTTATAATCCCCAAATAATTTTTTTCTTGAATTGATGTTAATTACCTTACGACAAATTCAACGTAAAATACTGCAGGGTGCAACACTATCATAACTTATTACTATGAAGTGTAACATTATCATAATGTAATACTGCTGGGTAGAATACTGTCATAACTTAATACCGCAAGACATAACATCATCGTAATATATTACTGCAGAGGGTGACATCATCAAAACATATTACTGCAGAGCATAACATTGTTGTAATATAATACTACGGGACGTAATATTGCGGGGTGTAACAAGTGACAAGTTTTCCAAATTGCGAACCTACTCAAGTTCTCCTGACAATTCTAGTATCTTTTGTTCTAGTCTCAGGACTAGATCATTTGGGGCCGGAGTACTATGGCCATCTAAGGTTTTTGCGTTCTCAACATTCTCCTTACGTATACTACTTAAGTCGTCCATTTTGGCTTTTCCTCTGCCCTTTGTATTGCTTGGAGGAGGAGGAGGTGGAGGGCCTCTAGATCTGGTATGATACGCTGATGAGGCCAGTATGAGTGAACCAATCTAAAAGGATGGGAATAATAAAAAATTAGCAAAAATAAAAGGTAACAAGTCGGTGAGGATCCTGAAATATTTGTAGTATTTAAACACATATTACAGAAATATAAATTCGTATCCTACTTTGGGAACCTCGTTGTGCCCGAGGTAGGCCTATCGACAAATAAGTTTGGAGAACTTTAAATGCCAATAAATGCTTCATTTCATAATATAAAAATAGACGAATCCCAAAACGACACTAAGATAATAAAAATAAGTCATTACTGGCACTTGGCCTTATTACATTTTAGGAAAGCAAATAAATCTAGCCTATTTGGTCCCCGAAGGACCTTCCCCAGATTCGATCTTCCTGACTCCATCATATAGGTTCCCCAGCTCATGCACACCCAGCAACAAGTAGGCTCTGGCCAGATGTCCTCCTTCAGCTCCTTCAGCATTCTAGCAATCCTCGATCCTCTTTATGACTTTTCCTTCCAGTTCTACTATTCCTCGCTCCAGATATTCCAACTTCCCATTTGAAGTGACTGCCATTAATCTCCATTCTTCAATCAACCTCACATTCTTCTTATGTATTTCTCGGTGCTCATTTACATAGTCGTGGACCCTCTTGCGCAGTTTGTTGTATTTGGCTTGAGCTTCAGCTTCTTCGTCTATGACTCTATTCCCTTCACCAACTCTTGGCATCACCATTCCCCTGAGATTGTCTTCTAGCCAAGCTGGGTAGAGAGGTTCATACCCCGTATGATACCTGTCTGGCTCAACTATGTTCTTTTCCACAATGCTTTTGCAGTGCCATATGTGATGGGCTTGGCACTTATAAGGGATGTCGTCGCCTTGAAAGTATGCCCTAAAATGGCTCATCTTGGCAACCCTGGGTACAACCTGTTTCCTGCCTACTTGCCTCATAACTCAGATAGGGACATAAGGGTATATTCCTCTCAACCCAATCAGCACCAAGTGTGGAGCGTCTCTGGATCTGATGACAAATTTATCTATCGGGAACCATTCAAATATCCATTACACTTGTTCATCGGTCAGATTGTTGAATAACTCCACCCATTCTTTGGCACTTTCTAGCTGAGCAAATCTGTCTGGAATGTAAGTCATCCGCTTGGGGTGATGGAAGGCAATATGGTCGTTCCAAGCTCTACGCGGAAATTCTTGGCGATAGTGACCCTTTTGGATATGCTCCAACAACCATAACTGCAACAACAAGTTACAACCCTCAAAATTCTTGACCCTCTTTGACAGCTCCAGAGCCCTGTAGATGTCAGCTATGATCATGGGAACTATGGTATAAGTCTGTCCATTAATCCTTCCATCAAAGTCTTGGCAACCATGGCCAACCTAGTGTGGATTCTTCCCTTTTTTATTGGGAACACTATCGGGCCTAAGAAGCATACAATGAATACGAACACTCTGAGGTGGATGTGACCCAGAGAAGTAAGAGATATATCATCATGGTAGGTACGGAAAGACTTGCTATGGCCATACCTCTCATACAGGTATTCGAAAGGTATGTAAGATTCCTTCAAGCACACTAGGTCGAAATTCTTCTTCAGTCCCATCATCTTTAAAAATCCCCTGCCAGTAAGGTTTCCTAGGACCAATAACCTGGGACTATCCCAAGTCAATCCTGCAAGCCCTCCAATTTCTTCTAAAAGCGGTGTCATTTCTATGTCGCCGAAATGAAACACAGCCCTTTCACTATCCCAGAATAAAGTGGCAGCCTCGATAAACTTGTTGTTTGGCTCAATATCTAGCAACGAAAGCAAGTTACCCAGGTATTTTCTCACATGTTTCTTGTCACTTAAGGAAAGGTCCTCCCACCAATCTAGCAACAATGGTGGGATATTGCTAACCATACCGAATCTGGGGACCTCGTACCTCATTTTTTCTGCAAAATAGAAGGATTAGGCCTTGCCCCCACCAGACTCGACTACTTATATATTTATGATCAGCATATCGGTATTTAGTTCTCCAAATTAATGCATAGAATGTGGTTATGTCCATTGGGATTATGGAAAATCCGATGGACTTTTGGATAAGGCTTATCTTAAAGGATCATTATGTAGACAGCATATTGATCCGGCTAGGTTTGACCATGATGCATGCATAATTTTGACCAGAGTAAGGCTACTATGGGGTTTTAGACTGGTACCCTCAAGCGGACAACTTGAGGAGGAAGACACGGAACCGTCGACTGCATCGCTGATCGATTGGTTTTACCACAAATAAGCCTTTACGAATTTAAGGGAAATAAATAGGAAGAGCGCAACCACTCATTAAGCGTTGCTATAGGATTTGATACGCACGAGTGGAATATAATGTGGAGCACGATTTATGCAGCAATTAATAACATTTAGTCAAGTACTTGCATGTAGGAAAAATAAATACAATATTTAAATAATTGAAAGACAGTTACAGAAAAAAGAAAACAAAGGGAAAAATTAGTTTCAGGGATAAATAATCATAAATGCTTAAAAGAAAATGGACAGTTAAATTCAAGTAAAGGGAGAAGGGTACGGGATAAAGCATGCTTGGACTAATTCATAAGAATAAGTTTGTTATGGTAAGAGCCTAAAGGTATTCCCCGGAGAGAGGTCCGTGTTTCAACATTACATGGGGGGTAATAACTCATTTCCTTTTTGGGAATTGGTTATTTTGAAGAGTCGCCACCTAACGGATTATGGTGCGTTAGGGCACCTAGAGCGATTAACTTCTGGATTGGTTTGCATTACCAAAAATTTAGGGTAGGGCTCAAAATAACCTCAAGTGGAAGGTGTAGGAACCACTCTCGGTCCACAACGGTGGGTCCCAGCCGAACATATACTTATGAACTAGTCCATTAATAAATAAATAGTTTTAAACACATAATTGTAAATAAGAGCAGGTTTTGGACATTACATGACTCAAATAATGAGACAAAGCATTTGAACAAGTTGTGTACATATAAAAAAATAAAGTTTTAAACAAAAGGAATTTGGGAAAGGAGGGGTCCTAGGTTGGTTAACCTACAGGATCATCCCACGCAATGCCCGGTAAACACTCCTCAATGAGGAGCTACACGTGACATTAATGCGTAGTCATCATATCCATATCTACCCATTCCCACGCCTTAGTGGTTATTAAAGGGAGTGTTGTTTAACGATCCCTATGCGTGCTATTACCCGTCCCTTCTTAATGGTCCAGGAGGAAATTAGGACATCTATCTATAGGCAGTTCTAGACAAACCCCTAAGGTTTAAGGGAGAAAATACTAAGGCAACAAGAAAGAACACATAGGACTCATAGCAAATAAAAGAAGGAATGAGCAAATAAGAAGATCAGTTTTACCTCCACATGTAAGGCATGTAAACAGCACGACTCAAACACAAAGAAAGGCGGTATTATTAAACAGGATCCTAAGGCATGATATCTAAGTGAATATCAAAACATAGAAGATAGGCAATTTATTTTATAAACTCAGAAGCGATGGCCCTATCAGTTTGCCTACTGATTTAAGCCTGTTAAGCAGTACACAAAGAGGCAATTTCTAGTTTTATAAGAAATTGGATTACCTAAGGCTAGCCTAGGCATAGGATAGTGCACAGTTGTTACCAGAACCATTAGAAGTTCAGAAGTTGTTTTTGCCAAAGAGCATGTTGTTCTAGGTGTTACAAAGATACAAGGTTATTACTAATTTGTTTAAACAGGATAATTAGTCGTGACACTATTTTTTTATACCATTTTCATGCATCAGTAGTTTAATTATGTGTGACTGAGCGAGTATGAAAGAGATCCTGAACATGGTATATAATATGCATATATAAAGTTCAGAATGGTTTATATGCAGAATTCCTAAGCAGAATTTCTAAATGCACAGCAGGTTACAACATGATTGCATAAGTAACAGTTTATTTTTATTGTCGTTTATCCTAGAAGTAGGAGTTCTAAGTGATAATAAAGATGTCAAATGAGATGCTGAAACAATAAACCTAGGAACGTGATATCTTATGCATGACATGCTTGGAATGTATTGGTCCTAAACATGGATTCTAATGCACATATGGGAAATGCAAACCTAAGGCATGGCTTCTACCCATTGATATTGATAACATATATGACTACCCTCCCCTTTTCACTAGTCAACCCCAATATTCGTTTACAAATAATTATTACAGACCAGTTGAATAAATTCCATAAATAGATAAAATTAAAAAAAGAATTTACACTATAGGGAGCCTAACACAATCCCAAATGATTTTCCCAAGCCTCCAATAGCTTCAAATGCCAAATTCCATAGACAATATCATTGTCTAGGTGCGTCAGAGTTCCCTAAGGATCTCGAGGATCCCAGACAGTGCTCACACCTAGACTTTATAACTAGAACTGAGTAATGCAGTGTGAAAGAGCCAGCTCCACTGTATTAGAGTTCAAAGGGATCTCATAGGGATCCCAGGGCAGTCACACACTGGAGAGACAGAACATAAGGATCTAAGAGTGGAGTGAGAGTGCTTGACATAGTTTTGAAAAGGTTTTAGCAAGAAAGCAGTGTAAAAAGGGACTTAGTTGAAATAATTTTGTAAACAAGAGAGTTGTTTAGTAAAACATCTTTTGAAAACAGTTGTGTAATTAAACAAACAGCAGGTCAGTCAAACAAGTTCAGCAAAACTCAAATAATAGTCCTTCACAGAGGGGAATGGGAATTGGGGACTCATATAGCACATAGTGTATAGGAGCATAGCAGTTCTTGTGATGGGTTTAAGGGATTAGGGGATAGATATTGGTACCAACACAGTAGGAATTTCAGAAACGATCATAGAATCAACCATTTAAAGTGACAGATCAGTTTGCACATCAAAACTGGATAACAAGTAGACAAGCATTCAAAACAGGGTAGAGTCATGTTAAGACAAACTACTAGTGGGGGTAGAACATGTTCTGAAAGGCCCTAAGAGGGTTAGACTAGCATGATAGATGAAGCAGTAATGTAAACATGTCAATTACATGTTGAACAACAGAACCATAGATAGAAAAAAATTAGAAACATGATGAACTGAAGCACTATAAAAACATATTGGTTTGGGACTTGAATTTAAATCAGAACATACCAGTAGAAAAATAGTAAACACAAAGTAAGGAATAGGAGAGAACAATAGTTAGCCTTGGCTTGCAGCCGGCTAACTCAGAATAATAGCAAGTAACCAAAGAGAGAGAGCAGAAAAGTTTTTAGTGTGAGAGAATTTGAACTAATGTGTTCGTGTGTTGACTGTTAATGAGAGAGCATATATATAGTAGTTCGAAACTAGTTAAAATAAGGCAAGAATCAAAATTGTATAGTAATTATAGAATTCAGAACCAATTAGAGCAAAATCAGTGCAAGTACTCCCTTAATTAAGGGAATCAGTTCAAACGGTAAGAACAGGTAGCAAATAAGGAAATAAATCAATGTGTAACTGGAGCATATCAGACAAGGAAATAATTCAAACATACAATTCAAGGTATGATCATAGATCAAGAAATAGAGAGTCGGGTTCATCATCAAGGTTTGGAAACGATCGAAACGCAAGAGAGACGCGAGATGATGATAGAAGCTTGAAGGCAAGATTTGGCGGTTATAATTTTAATGTCATCACAGTATTATGAAGCATGGGTGATAAGGTTCTGTGGCCAAAGGAAATGAGATCAAATACAAATAGGCGTAATCCTAATCACTGGTGCGAGTTTCACAACGATCATGGTCATAAAATGGCATATTGTAGATTGCTACAAGGTGAAGTAGACCATTTATTAAAGCAAGGGTATCTTACCGAACTATTTATTGAAAAGGGTAAGCAAGCATACATGAAGAACAGGCAGGAGCCCCCTAAACCTTCTTCTCCAAAAAGTACTGTTAATGTTATAAGCGGGGGCGAAGAATTAACTGCGTGACATATACGGCGGCCAAGAAATTTTCAAAAGTTACAGTTACACATGGGAAGCGGGTTCGACATGTTTTGGAGGAAGAAAGTATTACATTTGATGATGTAGATGCGGACGACGTGTTAACTCCACACAACGATGCACTGGTAATATCTTACTTGTACATGATACTAATGTGAAACGAGTTTTGATTGATCCAGGTAGTTCCGTGAACATCATTTTGCTAAGAGTATTAAACGAGATGCAAGCTGAAGATAAGCTAGTACCTAAATCACATACTTTATATGGCTTTGACAGTTCAAGCATCGTGACAAAAGGGGAGGTAGTACTTACAACATTCGCAGAAGGAGTTGTCAAAGATACGAAATTCCAGGTGGTAGAGATGGAAATGGCTTATAATATGATTCTCGGGTGACCATGAATTCACGAGTACCTTACATCAAGTTATTAAATTCCCATCACCATAGTGAATACGTCAAATCCGTAGGGATCAACAGACATCCAGGAGCATCAACTTTGTAGTAGATTCAAGAACAAAAAACAAAGAAAAGTAGCAATTATAGAATCCAGTTGAGGATATTATAACACAAGCCTCAACTGAACATGGGCGAACAGAAGTGGACTAAAGGCCCGATTCCATCCAAGAACCGAAAGAAAATAAAAATATCAAAATGATGATTGAAGAGTTGGAGGCTGTAGAGCTATTCACACAATGGCCTGAAAAGAAAGTCTACATTGGGGCCAACTTAAGCCACGAAATGAAAGGTAAGTTGATTGAATTTTTGAAAACTAACATGGATTGCTTTGCCTGGTCCCATTCTAATATGACAGGAATACCACAGAGGTAATGACTCATAAGTTAAATGAAGATTCATCGTATCCACCTATCAAACAAAAGAAAAGAAAGCGGGGATCTTTCAAAAATCAGGTGATTCAAGATGAGGTCCAAAAACTTTTTAAAATTGGGTCTATCTGCGAGGTAAAGCATCCTAATTGGTTAGCTAATACTGTAGTAGTACCAAAAAATAATGGCAAATGGCGAGTTTGTGTAGACTACACCGACCTAACAAAGCTTGTCCTAAAGATTCTTTTCTGTTACCACATATAGATCAACTAATTGATTCTATTGTAGGACATGAATTGTTAAGCTTTTTAGATGCATATTCAGGGTATAATCAAATCAAAATGGATTCCCTAGATGAGGAAAAAACTTTATTTATAACAGATAGGGGGACTTACTATTACAAAGTAATGTCATTTGGCCTAAAAAATGCTAGTGCCACATATCAAAGGTTGGTGACCAAAATGTTCCAAGAACATTTAGGAAAAACTATGGAAGTACACATAGATGATATGCTTGTCAAATCTCAACAATCAGGGGATCATATACCGCACCTGTCTGATATATTTCAGATCTTACGAAAATTCAATATGAAGCTAAATCCCGAGAAATGTGCATTCAGCATTTCATCAGGTAAGTTTTTAGATTTTCTTGTTTCTAACCGTGGTATTGAAGTAAATCCTTTATAGATTAAAGCCATTAAAGAAATTCCTGACATGCTTACAAGTAAGGAAGAGGTTCAGAGACTAACGGGAAAGATTGCAGCCTTGGGAAGATTTATTTCCAAGTCATCAGAAAAATTCTTTAAGTTCTTTTCAGCTCTTAAAAAGCAAGATCGGATCGAATGGTCTGAGGAGTGTCAACAAGCACTCAAAAACTTGAAGGTATACCTGTCAAATCCACTGTTGTTCGCAAAACCAAAAGATAGGGAAAGGTTGCTTATCTATCTAGCTATTTCAGAAGTAGCGGTGAGTGTTGTTTTAGTTCGTGAAGACCAAGGTAAACAGTCTCCAATTTATTATGTTATCAAGTCATTATTAGATGCTGAGACACGGTATCCTTAGCTAGAAAAACTTGCACTTGCATTAATCATGGCATCTAGAAAGATAAGGCTTTATTTTCAATGCCATCATATTTCCATAGTAACTGCTTATCCACTGCGTAATATATTACACAAACATGAGTTATCAGGTAGGCTAGCCAAGTGGTTCATATAATTGAGTAAATACGACATCATATATCAACCCAGGACCGCAATAAAATCACATGTGTTAGCAGATTTTGTGGTTGATTTTAGCCAAGGGATGAAACTAGAAGCAAAAAAAGAACTACAAGTATTCAACGGGTCTAATCCAGGTACTTGGATCTTATTTACTGATGGCTCATCGAATGAGAAGGGGGCAAGTCTAGGAATTGTTTTGGTACCACCTACGGGTGAAACCATACGATAAGCCCTAAGATGTCATCCTATAACTAACAATGAGGCAGAGTATGAAGTTGTGATTGCAGGTTTAGAACTGGCACGCGAACTTGGCATAGATCAGATCGTAATCAAAGGCGATTCGCAGCCCATAGTTAATAAAATATTGGGAACTTATACAGCGAGGAAAGAACGAATGCATCAATACTTAGAGAAGGCACGTGATCTGGTTAGACAATTCCAAACCTGGAAAGTTGTGCAGATACCAAGAGAGGAAAATGTCGAGGCAGACGCCCTAGCTAGTCTCGCATCTGCAGCAGACGTGACGAGTAACGAAAATGCTTCTGTAATTCATTTGTTTCATTCAGTACTCGATCATGACAAGAATGAGGTAAATTTTTAATAACTTAACCTGGGATTGGAGGAACGAGATTGTCACTTTTTTGTAGTAGGGAACCATCCCTGAAGATAAGAAAAAGGCTCACGCGCTTCGTGAAAAGGCCATCGGTATTGTTTAAAGCAAGGCAATATTTATCGTAAAATATTCGGTGGTCCCTTAGCAAGATGCCTCAGGCCTTCTCAAATAGAGTATGTGATGAGAGAAATACACGATGGGCATTGTGGAAATCACGCAGGTGGAAGATCTTTAGTAAAAACCATGATTAGAGTAGGCTATTATTGGCCCAAAATGGAAGAAGAAGCGAAAAATTTTGTGGCTAAATATGATAAGTGCCAAAGGTACAGTAACAATATGCATAGACCTATAGAGTTATTACATTCGGTCATTGCACCGTGGCCTTTTATGAAGTGGGGGATGGATATCGTGGGTCCACTACCACAAGCAAAAGGCAAGGTTAAATTTCTGCTAATACTCATTGATTATTTTACTAAATGAGTAGAAGCAAGTGCTTTTAAACAGGTACGTGAAAAAGAAGTCAGAGGTTTTATTTGGCAAAATATTATATGTCAATTCGGCGTACCAAAGGAAATCATATGTGATAACGGCCCGCAATTTATAGGCGCACAAATCATAGAATTTTTTTAGAGTTGGAAGATCAAAAGGATTACCCCTTACCATCCGGTGGGTAATGGACAAGTTGAATCGATGAATAAAGTCATTATAAACAATTTGAAGAAACGGTTAGAAGAATCCAAAGGTAATTGGCCAGAGTTGCTACCTGGTGTTTTATGGGCGTACCGCACAACAGCAAAAACAAGTACGGGTGAAACACCATTTTTACTGGTGTACGGAGCTGAAGCACTAATCCCAGTTGAGATAGGGGAGCCAAGTGCGAGGTATACACAAACGACTGAGGAATCCAATGAAGAAGATACGCGAATAAACCTAGACCTTCTTGAAGAAAAAAGAGAAGCTGCATTAATAAGAATGGCATCACAAAAACAAGTCATGGAACGATACTATAATCGGAAAGCTCACCTAAGATACTTCAAGACTGGGGACTTCGTACTCAATAAGGTTTTTCAATCCACGTAAGCGGCTAATGCGGGAAAATTAAGTCCAACTTGGGAAGGGCCTTATAAGATTCACGGTATGACAGGAAAAGGAGCATAGGAGCTGGAAACAATGGATGGAAAGATATTATCTTCACATTGGAATGTCGTTCATCTGAAGAGATACTATTTCTAAGGAAAAGAAGTATCCACGGTCAGGTATCCTCATTTCAAAATTTTATTCTTGAATTGTTAAAATTTTACTAATGATTTTAGATGATAGGCAAAAAATTAACCCGTACTAAATGATGAATCACGACCTGCAAGGCACGTGGAAGAGTATAAATTCCTGGTCTAGGGTTATAACTATTCTGATAGAAATTCAAACGGGTTAAGCAGTCTTCATCTATAATCACACCTCTGAGTCCCGTATGTCTTCTCATTTTCAGGAAAAGGACCAAATGAGAGGAGTAATCAAGTGCTCGAGATTTCATACTTCAAAGCTCAAACACTTGGGGGACTATATAATATACATAGGACATATGTATAAAGAAGGCAAAGAAGACTGAGAATAATCAAAGTTCAAGTCAAAGCTCGAAAAGTCACTCATTGAATGAATCAAGTGCAGAGCAAAGTTACGAGCCAATAACATAAAGCCAATCAAAAGAAAACCTTACGATGTATAGTTTAAAGGCAATGTATAGAAATGGGTTACAAATAAAAACTGTGGGTTTTATTTCCTTTTTTGAAATCTGTTGTAAAGAAAACAGTTACGAAAAAGTTATAGAAGTTATTTAAATGCATGTAAGATGTTATTCAAACTTGATAAAGTTCAAATGAATAGTTATTTCAAGAAACATGTGTGTTCCTATTTCTTTTGTCGTACATTTATACCATTATGAAGTTAAGACATCTTCTTCATTAAGTGTCAAATATAAAATGACCCTCTTTTATAAAATTCATGTTTGATTCAAATATTCATAAAGTTAAGAAAGCATTTTATGAAATAAAAATGCAGAAAAGGGTAAAGTATAAACCCACGAATTATCTAACAAGTCCTTGAGTATAAAGGCAAAAATGAGCAAAATAGAAGCTCAGAATAACTAAGTTAAAATAGAAAACTTCTTAATATTAAAAACTTAAGACTAAGTATGAACTTAGTCATAAGCTATTTGTCATTTATACAAAAACGCCCCGAAAAGGTCTGGGGACTTGTCATTTCCAAAAACTAAACCCCCAAATGGGACCGGGGGTTATAACCACATTCCACCAAAAGAAAAAAAAAGAAGTCACATTCCATAAACTTCTCACTGAGGAGTTAAAGAAGGATTTAGAGTAGGGTCACCAGCAGCGGAAGGTTCAAGTTGGCTTGAAGGAGTTGGAACATTCACTGTACCCATATCATCTTCAATATGTTCGGGAGTATTAGTCATGGGAGAGGGAAAGTCTTGGCTTTGTTGAGTCTTTTCAATAGTTTCTTTTATCTTAGCTAATTCAGCCTCCAAGTTAAAGCCCTCTTGGCTAGCTTCCACAAGGGTGTCATGGCGAGTATTTAAAATTGTCCAACTCACTTCAATTGCAGTCTTGTCCTCGAGAATCTCGTAATCTTTCTCCCATTGATCAGTTTCACTTTTGAGCTTTTCATTCTCAGCCAAGGCAGAATCATAAGAAGGTTGAAGAGAAGCACGTGAACTTTCTAAGGAACGGACCTTATCAGAAGACTCATGGAGATCTTCTTGAGTCTGAGTCAAAGTTTGCACAAGTTCACCGGCATAAACTTCTTTCTCACTTAACAAAGCCCACAACTCTTTGATCTCTTCACTACCCTTGGAGAGTTGCTCAGAAAAAGATGTTTCAAGGAGATTCTTATCTTTGCCAGCTTGGTTTGAGGAAGCCTTTTCAATCGCCAACTCTGAAGTTAAAACCTTCAATTGCTTCTCTAAGGTACACTTGCTTTCTTCTAACACTTCCATATCAATTTGAAGGCTTTCGTATTGTTCTCTCCAGTTGTCCGCTTCAATTTGATAATCATGCATTAACTGCTCCGTGTGAGAAACCCTCTTCATTATCTTTGTACCAACAAGGTTTATCTAAATAAAAGAGAGGTAGGGTAGGAATCTTAAATTGAAGAAAGAAATAATAAAGCATGAAAAGGAATACCTTTAATGATGACTGAACTATGTCATTCATCCAAGTCAAAGAGTTGTGACTCTCAAACTTGGATCTCTCGACTGGACCAATCAAGGGTTTCAACCACACATCAGCCCGACCTGATTTTCTCAAAAGATTACCATCGGCAGGAACCTCGATGATAACTTGCTTCATAGCTCCACTTCCACTTGAGAAACCAACCTCAGTCTGATGAACAGTTGTAGGTGGAACTGTGGAAGGAGTCAAAACAGCCCGAGGCGGAGCAGCAACGGCAACAGTCACAACTAGTAAAGAAGATGTCACAGGAGTAGACATGGAAAATGAGGCAAGGGGCACTTCATCAGAAACTCGACCCAAACTTTCATTATCAAACCCACAAGCAAAAAGCTGATCAACAGAATCACGAGCAGCCGCGGGAGTATCATTATCGAAAATCACCAATGTGGCTTCAACAGGCTCAGTTAAAGGAACAGAACAAGAGGGAGATGCTTCATCATCTGAAATAATGCGTCTTCTAGCTCGTGGTCTTTTTATCAAAGAACCCTCTCCCCCCCCCCCCCC
>MU770968.1:4175-40677 GCA_026770625.1 Nicotiana glauca | reverse complement strand
TTGATCATCATTACCGTCTGAGATGGCTTTTTACACTCTCCCCTTTGTACCAACTTGATCATATGAGCTTCATGATGAACGGGTAAGCGATTCTGTGTAATATTAGGAGCTTCAGGGGCTGAACTTCAACTCTCCTTGAATCAATGAGCTCTTGAATAGCATTCTTCAGGTTCCAACATTTCTCCGTGTCTTGCCCCGGAGCTCCTGAACAATATTCGCAGCTGACGAAATGGTCCAGGTTCCTTGGTGGTGGATTTGGGATTTTTGATTCAATAGGGTTTAGAACTCCAAGCTGCCTCAGCCTATGGAATAGACTGGTATAGGATTCTCCTAACGGAGTAAAAGCCTTTTTCTTTTGCAGCCTATCATTTTTGACAGCAGGGTTTGGGCGGAAGCCTGTTTCACTAGGGTTTGTATATGCCTTGGGAGGTGGATATATATTCTGGATATGATATGTGTTATGAGGAGTAGGTGCACGCCATGGTGCTTGTGGTTGTTGGTAAGTTTGGGCATGATGGACTGAAAAGTGATTAACAGGGGGAGGATAATAATGTTGTGGAGGGCCATATGGTGATGGTGGGTAAGGTTGGTGATGTGGGCGGGGTTGATGATAGTAAGAAGAAGGACCCCTGGACCATGTCCTTCCTTCCACGACAGCCACCTCTTCTTTCTTCTTCTTTCCTAGGACCCCTCTAGTGCCCGTCTGGATGGCCTGAGTTGTAGCCTTTATTGCTGAATAGCTCATGATCTTATTAGTCTTTAAGCCCTCTTCTACCATACTCCCCATTTTTGATAACTTCATTGAATGTCTTTCCAACAACTGACACCAAATGTCCATAATATGTGGGCTCTAAATTTTGCAAGAAATAGTCCACCATTTCACCCTCTTTCATGGGTGGATCAACTCGAGCGGCTTGCTCTCTCCATCTGAATCCGTATTCTCTGAAATTCTCCCCTGGCTTCTTCTCAATCTTCGTCAGGGAAAGTCTGTCGGGAACAATCTCCAAATTATATTGAAAGTGATTGGCAAAGGCCTGGGCTAAATCATCCCAAGTAAACCAACGTTTGTGATCCTGCCTCGTGTACCACTCTAAGGCAGATCCACTAAGACTCTGGCAGAAGTACGCCATTAGCAACTCGTCTTTTCCACCGTCGCCCTGCATTTTGCTANAAATAGGCATAAATCTTTATAGGCCACACTCACTTGTCCCCCGAGGCCCTGCATATTCCGGAAAGACTGTTCAAGACTTTTCACTTTACGGATCATTTCTTCTTGTTCAAGGTTCTTAGGTGGTTTCTCCTCCTCGGATATGTCAATGAGAGGAGTGTAAGGATAAGGCTCATGATGTCGTAAGGTAGGTTCTGGTGGATAGTAGCGGTTGTCTTGGGTGTGGAACAAAGGTTCACTTGAAGACTTGTGTAATGTGGCCGGTGGAGGAGCCACATACACATGAGCAATTGGAGGTGGTGGTGGTGGGATCTGTTTTGGTGGTGGAGGAGGTGGTGGTGTTTGTGAGGTGGTTGCATAGTATGGTGGGTATATGGGGTAAGCTGGAGATGAATTTACGGTAGAAGGGTCTTGTGTTTGGACTGGTGGAGGAACATAAACGGGATTGGCTGGGTATGTGGGTAAAGGTTGTCCCTTCGCCCAGGCCTGGTACATTTCGGCCATCTGTTGCTTGAGCTTGTACATCTCTTCTTTCATAGCACTTACGTCTACTACCTCATCATCCCGGGCCGGGTCCACAACTGTAGCCTCAATCTGTTGGCTAATTGCTTTCGTCATGTCTTTAGAGTGAGTATTGTACTGATGGGTTGCCAGAATGCCAGCTAGCAAAATCCACCTGTCTAGACTTAACAACAACAATGCTCGTTAGTGGTTAGGTCAATATTGATCAAATAATTGCACATTGGGAACACAGATATATTTAAACAATTTTGCTTGGCCACATGCATCATCCCGGCTTTCTTAACTATGACTTTTCATTCACTTTTGCTTTTTTCTTGCTTTGCCAATTCTTTTGCTACGACTTTTCTTTCACCATTTTTCTCTTTTTTTTTCTTTTCTCTCTTTTTTTTCTTTTTCATGTATGATTAATATCGATCCTATAAATTTCCCTATCGCGTACGTGTTTGAAGAAAAATAAAAATAAAAACACAAATACAGATTTTTTGGGAATTTCAAATTTATTAATAGCCAACAACGATTAGAAAGATAGACTCTAAATGATAACCAAACTACGACCCTTTAAACAACAGTAGAATTGAAATGCAAAAATGAAAAATACGGACTCGAATGCTTAACCTAATGCAATATAGACTCAAGAATACATCAAAGATCCTAGTGCCAGCGGGACATCGTTCGGTCTCGCCGCGGGCCTATATGTAAGTCCCTTTTGGAGTCGGTTTAGGTCCTCCATTATTTGTTTCACAAATATCATCACTGAGGCAAAAAATGTAGTTCGGGTCATATCTTCACATATCTGGCACTTCCGGGTGATGTAATGAGCAATGTCAATAATTCTTTCTCTTATTATCCCTTTCTCCTGAAGTAACCTCCCAATTTGTTCAGCCCGAGCTTCCAAAGTTTGTCGATTTTTCTCCTGAAGTTGTTGCAGATCCATCTCTAATTGTGCTAAGACTGCATAGCAATGTTCCCTTTCCACATTGAACTCTTTTGCTTGTTTGCTTATTTTGACCTCTGCAGTAATAACCTTTTTCCTTAATCTAGCAACTTCAATATCATGTTCTTCCTTTAGTTGTTGAATCATGCGGGCCCTTTCTTCTGCATTCTTAGTTAACTATCTCTGAACCTTAGTTAGTTCTTTTTCTGCTTTGTCAAGGTCGAAACTATAATCACTCACTTTTTGTCGCAAATTGTCAATCAACTTTGTATCTCAGGTATTTCTGACAGGAGTTTCAGCTGCTATCTTCATTTTCTGAATTTTAGCTCGTAATGCCTCATTTTCTTTAACCAATTGCCTTTTCTCACCCTCATCGGCTGCTACTTGCACACTATTTTTGAACTTGAGTTCTTGGACTTGTTTTTCAAGCATGCTAATCTTTGCCCGGTACTCATTTTCTTTAGCCAGCCAATCCCACTGCTCTCTTGACAACTCAGCAAATTCTTGAATGTGAGTCTTTTAGCCGGTCTTTCATGCTCACAATCTCTCCTATACCAAACGGAATAACCAGGTGACACTTCACTTTTAGCCCGATCCCTCACACAGGTATATGATTTCAAACATTGACATTCATTCCAAATTTGCCGGACTTTTGCTTCAGGAAATTGCTCGTCAGGACTAATCTCAATTACTTGAGTGCTGAGGTCTGNCTATGCATGTTTTCTCTGAAGACCCGTAGCTAAAAAATTGAGGACGATGGCACAAGTGCTCGATCATCCACATTTGCAATAACAAATTGCATCCTTCGAAGAAATCTACTCCAGCTTTACAAGCTGTAAGGGCACGAAAGACATCAGCTAATATCATAGGTGCCAAAGTACTGTTATCTTGAGTGAGGAGCGTACTGACAACTCTGGATATTCTTGTATCAATGTTCCCATCTTTCTTTGGAAACACTATCAAACCCAAAAAGGCTACCATGAAAGCGAAACGTCTATGCTCCTCCCATTTTACACGATTTGCTTTGCTACAGACCTTGTTTCCCGGGTTATTAAAGCCTCTGATATGACCATATCTATGATATATGGAATTCATAGTACAAAAACCATTTGCCAAATCTTCATTATGACTCCGGGCTATTTTCAGGGAATCTAGAAATTTATGAACAGTAACAACTCTTGGAGAAACCAGGTATTTGTCCTTCAGGGGAACCTCATCTTTCCCAATGTAACTGGCAACTTCCTCTAATATCGGGGTAAGCTCAAAGTCCGAGAAATGAAACACGTTATGTGCCGTATCCCAACAAGTAACCAAGGCTCTGATGATATCTCCTCGAGGTACAATGTCAAGTAATCCCGTAAGATCTTTCAAATATTTTTTGACTTCGTCTTGTCCATCTTTACCCAGATCATTCCACCATAGACGTAACTCCAAAGGGATTTTATTCATGATTGAAAACGATTCATTTTGAATCGTGCTCATCCTGCACATTTATTAAGATAATTTAATCGCTTATTATGACCCTAAAAAGATTTTTTTTTTATTTACACAAAAGAGATGGTTGGACCCATTAGGGTTGCCTACGTATCACGCCCCGAAAGACGAGAATCAAAGCGGGGTAGTTCGGGCAAATTATTTTTTAGGCAAACCATTTTTGATTTTCGACAAAATTGAACTATTCCAACTATTTTTAATGACAAGATTTTCTAATAAATTTTTTTATTGGCAAATCTAATTATATTTTCTAATTTTTTGAGAATAAAATAACAAAAATTTATTTATTTCTATAACCCAAAACATAATTTCTAAAATCAACAATTTTCTTATTTATAAATCCACCAAATTTCGACAGCATTTGAATATCAACAATTGTTATTTTCTCTTTTCTTTTCACTCAATTCTTTTTCCCTAACCGATCAACATGATGGCTCGAGACAAATAAATGCAATATATAATCATGATGGTCTTTTCATATTTGGGTTACCTATCCTAGACGGACCCAACCCCTGTGTTGTGTCCCCTTAGTCAGATATGATGCAAATAAACATCTTATTTCTAGGTTCAAAACCTTATTATTTTGTTCTAGACTGTGTACCCGAGCGGACAACTCGGATCGAGGAGGGGGCTACGTACCGGGGACCCGCGGGATCGTCCGGCTTAGTAACTTATCCGGCCTCTTTTCTTATTTGGGTATGACACTAACAGAATGGGGAGTCTCAACCAGTAAGCACATCCCCGGAGGTAAGAAGAGAAGGGTTTTCGGCATAATTTATATAAAGTTCAAATAATATCAAAGCGGTAAACATTTAGCACATTAATCATGAACATGTAGCAAAATCAAATAAAGCCAAATACAACAATTTAACTGAGCTTGAATTCTTGAACCCTGAACCGAAATTCTAAGTTCTTGTCCCCAGCGGAGTCGTCAGAGCTGTCACACCTCCTTTTTTCTTACCTTACTGGAAGAGCCTAATTACTACACCCCGGGAAGGGATATAATAAAAGGAAGGAGTTTTTTCCAATTTAAGGACAGTCGAAACAGGATTTATTATTAATATTCAGAGTCGCCACTTGGGAGATTAATGGTGTCCCAAGTCACCGGTTGAATCCCGAACCGAGGAAAATATAACTCTGTTAACAGTCCGCGAACCAGAAATCCGAGTAAGGAATCCTGTTAACCCGGGAGAAGGTGTTAGGCACTCCCGAATTCCGTGGTTCTAGCACGGTCGCTCAACTGTTATATTTGATTTTATTTGATTTTAATATATGTTCCATTTTTATGTGCATTTATTAATTTTTCACTTTTTTATCATTTAATTTTTACAAGAATTGCAACGTTGTAAAAATGTATTTTGGACCACGCCGTACCAGTACGCCCGTGGCTTTTAACACATTTCGACTTCGTTGAGATTTGGATTTGGGTCACATAAATGTGCACCCGTATTTAGGAAGGTAATATTATTATCACTTCATGCCTAAAGCGTCTACGTATTTGTTAACTTTGGGAAAGACCGTGAAATTCACTAAACGGTCCTTCCAAGTCTAAGTATTTTTAAATTGATTATTTATTGAGGGCCCTGCAATTTTACTTTTGCTTTTGGCAAGGCTCATCTCCATTTTTATTTAAAGAACAAACTAAGGTAACTAAATTTCTATATTCCTAATTATTATTATTTTAATATTATTGTGTGACCTCTAATTTTATCTAAACTTTAATAACATTTTGGGCCTCAAGCTTGGCCCAAGTAACAATATGAAATCTAACTCATGCATCCATGTCAAATTAAAAAAAAGCTATCAATAACTAACCAATTTTTATACTATTGTTTTTTTTCTATTTTTTATACGATTTATTTGAACTCAAAATAATTAAACAACGAACTAAACTAGCCGATTTTTGCAATTATTGAACAAACATGATTTCAGCTTACTCCCAATTGTATTATTCCAATTTGAACACATCCAGATATTATGAGATTTTATTTTTTATTATTATTTCTTTTTGAAGCAGATTGGTGATTTGTCAATTTATTATTGCAAAATTAATTTCTACAGCAAATCGAATTAGTTACTGATGTTATTACTATTATTTTTTTAATACTAATGGTTATACTAGCAAAACAGAACAACAAAAATAATACACTTGCATTTAACACATTTCTCCTATACGTTTATTACTAGTCTAGCTACTGATTTGAAACTAAAACTGCAACAGAACAAATCATGCATTAACACTACTGATTTCTACTTATTCAATTCAACAATCCAGTTAATATTTTAAACTAACCGTAAAAACAGTTTCTAAACAACTTCAAATGTCCAGTCTATATATATACAAAACCAAACTAAATCAAAAAGTAATTAAACAAAATGAATGAACTATTGTAACACGATTAAGAAAAGAAAAGGCTGAATTGGACTTTGAGCTCCAGATCTTTAGTATTCTAGCTCATATTTTTTTCAGATTACAATTCCTTGAATTTACAGAAGTGTACCTGGAATTAAGAAGTAGAACAGGAGAATTAACAAGCAATTCCACACAGCAATTACAGCCAGCAACAGATAGGAGTTATTCAGAACCAAAATCATTTCTCCAAAATCCAGGAAAACAATTCAGAAATGCAACAACAGATAATTGATTTAAAGAAGGCTAGTTTATGTTCTCATTCACTCGAAATTAAGCTTGAAAATCTCAATCAACAGACTTGGAATCACGAAAGCAAGAGAGATTCGGAATTCAACTGGAATCACAATAAAACAGTGATATTTGATATTTTTTTTTGAAATTCTGGATCTAGATTTGAATCTGAAACTATAGGATTTGGAGGGAATTTTTTGAAGGTTTTCTAAACTTGTACCATAAGGCATATCAATGCCTATTTATAGAATTATTTTTGGAGGGAAACTCACGCTTCAGAATTTGCATTTTAATCCCTCTTTTATTTTACTTTTACCTTAATTTTTAATTGGTCATTCTATTTAACTACCCTTATTTGTTAATATTTACAATAATTCCCCAATCTAGAACCATCTTTCTTAGTAAAATTCCTTATCTTCCCTCACTTCTCTTTCAAATTTGCCAAATTACCCTTTCCTATACCTAAAGTACCCCTACTTCCTTAGTCTTATTACCACTATCCCATTTTATGTACCCAAAACACCCCTGCAATTCATTTGATTTTACCAACTGCCCTACTGCCCTTTTACCCTGAAATACTAACTGATTTTTAATTCATAGACTTAACAAAACCCAATTAATATGCTAATTATAACCAACTGATTATCAGGAATTAACAAAACTAATCCTAATTTTACTACTAATTAACAACTATAACCAATCAATTATACTAATGAACCCTAACTAATTATCCAACGATTATCCGAAATCAATTACTAATTAATCATTTATCAACAAATTTCAGAAACTAAAATAAACAATTAAAAATCCACTGAAAATCCAATTTATACTACTTCTAATATCAATTTATTCACTTAAATCCACACTAATCTAAACCTAATCCTATGTTAATATCAACAATTTTTAGAACCAAACCATTATCTAGTTATCTATTATTCAATTACTAATCAAACAAAAGTTCTTCGGTAAAATAAAAAGACTCAGTAGCAATTAAACGAAAGATAAACGCATGCAGAGAAAAAATAAGAAACAGAAAAGAACAAGGAACTTAGCTTTTAATCGGACAGTCCCGTTTCCTCTTTCTTTTTTTTTGTATTTTTTTAGTCGTCAAAAATCTTCAGGAGTCCCGGGAAATTTGACAGCGATTTTTCTTGAAATATTTGGTCATTGGATACCTTTCACTTTTAATTCAAATTACTCCAGTGATCTTTAGGGCTCATCGCTTTCAAGAATGGATTGAGGATGTCAAGGAGAGGGCTTGGTGTGATTTTGGATTGGTTTGGATGAAGTTGTGTTCGCCTCCGGTAGGGTTCCGACGAGGGAATCGGGTTTATTCGAGACGTTATAGTGATATTTGAAAGAAAAGGAGTAGAGGGGTGAGAAGAGGAGATTGAGGCGGCCTTACGGTGAAAATTTGGGGACGGTTGGTGGTAGTGGCATTTCCCGCCGGCGAAAGTTCCGGTGGGACGGCGGGAGGATTAGAGAGAGGAGGCGGCTAGGGTTTGTTTGTTGAAGAGGAATGGGAAAAAATGAGGAAAGGTGTAACGTTTATTGTACTAAAAGGCTGGGGGTGAATGTGGACCGTAGGATTAAAATGATGAACGATCCAGATAAATTGTGGTCTAAAACAGTGTCGTCTAATTAAATGAAAAACCATCTTCATCCGTTAGATCAATCAAACGAATGGCCAAGATTAACAAATCCAAACACTGTCGTTTTAATTTTAATAACGAGACCAATCTCTGGCCGTTGGATCAATTATTTCTATGGCTCAGATCTGACGTGACGAAACGGGGTCGTTTTGGGTATCTTCTAGGTTGACCGGATATGGGAAAAGTTTGGGCTAGGTTGGTAGACTGGGTCATTTAATTTGTTTTGGGCTTGGGGGTGTTTGGCCCAAACTATTTTCCTTTGTATTTGTTTTCTTGGTTTATTTCTTTTCATATTCATTTTCACTCTTGTATTTTTGTATATTTTTCTGATTTTGTATTATTATTTATTTATTTCTGATTTTAAAAAAATACTAAAATAAAGACCTAATTCAAAATTAAACCAATTGACTTCTAAAATTTTACTTTAAAATAGATGCAACAATTATCAACTAAAATGCTTAAAACTATTTATTTTTAATTTTCTTTTAAATTGTTCTAAAATGAATTAACACCTAATTAATACTAAAATGCATATTATTATTTTTTTGTATTTTCTCATGCACAAATGTCATGCAGACAATTAATACAAAATCCACCAAAATGGTAAAATAATAAGAAATTATTTATTTGAATCTTTTGGAATAAAATTGCTTAGGGCAAAAATCACGTGCTCACAGATTGTAGAGAAGGAAGATTCATGAATCATTAATTAACGTGCATGAGTGATCATAGACGTTACAAATTTACATGAACAGTTACGATTGTCAATTATAGCGTCTTATTAATATCATTAATGTTCATAATGATTCAGTCATAAAAGAGAAGAAACACTGTACTTATAGATTCTTATATAAGGGAAGGGAATTTCACTTGTAAAGGCACGTTTAGATTATTATTGGAATACAATTACTTTCTTTTGCTTTCTATTGATTACTTTGCTATTTCATATTCTAATTTCCTTTGTTATCACTAAGAAAATATCGAATTTCTTGATTATCAGTAGCCAGAGTACTTCTAAAAATAAGCTTTGATCGAAGTACATAATTTTTGGTTAAACAAATTGGTTTTGTTACAGGGAATCTGATAATCTTTTCACTTTCCAAATTCATTTTTTTGTCAAAAAATCATGTCGACCACTAACAACAACAACCAACAAAACTAGAAAAACCAGTTGAACCAATAGAATCAACAAGAGGATAGAACTCCAATCCCTTCATCCCAAAATTCTCCTCAACACTCCTGAGAAGGGTCACCTGACAGATCAACATCACACGGGAATAACCAACAAGGGGAAGATCAAACTGTTGAAGATGCATTGAAGTAATTAATTGCAGAATACGTCAATAATGCTCTTCAAGCTTTCGTTAGTGGATTACCAACTGTACCACCAACTCCTCCTCCAAACAACATCGCAACCATAGAGAACCCACACTCAGGACTTGCCAATTTGGGCAGTGGAGGAACTCCCAGCGAATCTCACGATGGAAGGTCAGGTATTCCAATAAATTTTGATTTACAAAGTTTAGTACTAACTTTGTAGAAACAGCTCAAGGAGTAGAACGATCGCATAGAGCAGATACCTGGTGTACTACCCATGATTAAATGAGTGGATATTGATAAATATTCTCAACAACCATGGAAGCCAAGTGCCGCTCCCTTGCCAATTCCAAAAAAGTTTAAGATGTCCAATATCCTGAAGTATGATAAGACAACCATCCCACGAGATCATGTAACTGCATTTACAAGTGACATGAAAGGCAATGACCTGACCAAGCAAGAGATTGAGTCAATGCTGGTCAAATTTTTTTGTGAAACACTCACTAAAGGAGCACTAACATGGTATTCTCTTTACCAAAAAATTTTATTGATTCTTTTGTTGAACTTGCAGATTTATTTATAAAAGCACACTCGAGAGCTCAAAAAGTTAAAAAGAGGATGGAATACATATTCAAAATAAAACAAGGAGATACGAAGCTACTCAGAGAATTCCCGAATAGCTTCCAGCGTGAGAGGATGTTACCACATGTACCTAATAATTAGGAGGCTATGGCGTTTGCAAGTAACCTAAATGAAAAAGGCTCAGAAGCCACGAGGAGACTCAAAGAAAGTTTACGATAATTCCCTGCAACAACTTGGAATGATGTTTACAACAGGTATAATACGAAGTTGCAGATAGAATAAGATACTATCACCCAGTCAGGGGGAGATGAAAGAACAAGTTCGAAGCGACCAGAAATTGAAAAAAGGTTCGGTAAGAATAGGTACGAACCTAACATGGGACCAGCAGGAAGGGACTCACATTCAAAACAAGATAACCCAAGGTACGGTTCCAGATCAAGGGACAAAGATGCAGGTTAGTCATGCAAGTTTAGAAATGAGAGAGATACGCGGGACAACGACATTAGTTCAAAAGCAAAGATTAATGATTACAGTTTTAATGTTAGCATATCTGAATTGGTAGATATTTTAAGAAGTATGAGAGATAAGGTGGGGTGGCCAAAAGAAATGAGATCGAAACCTAGCAGAAGAAACCCAAATTTCTGGTGCGAGTTTCATAATGACCACGGTTACAAAACAGCAGAGTGTAGATTGCTACAAGGTGAAGTAGAGTATTTGTTAAACACAAGGTTATTTAACTGATTTGTTTAGTGAGAAGGGTAAGCAAGCATATATGAAGAATAGACAAGAGTCACCAAAACCTCCATCACCAAAAACAACGGTTAACGTGATAAGCGGAGGAGAGGAGGTCAATGGTGTGACATATACGACTGCAAAAAAGGTGTCAAAGTCACAGTTACCCATGTAAAGCAAGTTCACCAAGTTTTGAAAGAAGATAATATAACATTTGATGATGCAGATGCAGATGGTATGTTGATCCCACACAATGATGCACTGGCAATATTCTTACTTGTACATGATACTAATGTGAAACGAGTTTTGATTGATCCAGGTAGCTCTATAAATATCATTCTTTTAAGAGTGGTAAATGAGATGGAAGCTGATGACAAATTAGTACCGAAAGCACGTACCCTATCTGGATTTGACAATTCAAGCATTGTTACTAAAAGGGAGATAGTGCTTACCAAATTCGCAGAAGGAGTAGTCAAAGATACAAAATTTCAAGTGATAGATATGGACATGACATACAATATGAACCTCGGTAGACCTTGGATTCATGAGATGGATGTTGTTACGTCTACTTTACGTTAGGTTATTAAGTTCCCTTCCCAATGGTTAATTAGAAAAATCTGTGGTGATCAACAGGCTTCTATGAGTATCAATTCAGTGGAAAATTCAAGGATAAAAACTGATGTTACAGATGAAAAAATAGCAATTACAAAATTCAGTTGAGGTTTTAACAACTCAAACCTCAATTGGAGATGGACAAACAGATGTAGACTCAAGGCTTGATACTATTCAAGAGCCAGAAGAGAACGAAAATATCAAAACAACAATTGCAGAACTCAAAGCTGTGGTGTTGTGTTTACATTGGTCGGACAAAAAAGTTTACATCAGAACCAACTGAGCCTAGAGATGAAAGGTAAGTTAATTGAATTCTTAAAAGCTAATGCAGATTGCTTTGCTTGGTCACATTCAGATATGATGGGTATACTGATCGCTGCCAACTCAACACTACACCAAGGTAGGAAGAGCGGGACGCAATAGCTTTTACCCGTATAGTGGTTCGCGATCGAATTTCCACAAGGAGCTAGTAGTGGAGTTGTATTGCCTGTCTAGTCTAGAGATGCAGTTGTGCTTCTAATGTCACTTCAAACATTTTTGGTTTTTGATTTTATAACTACTATTATAAACTAATTATTAAAACTAAATTAAGCTACGAGAATATTGCTAAGTAGTAATTAATGAGAGGAAAGGCACTAGGGTCGTGGCATTACCTAGGTAGTTAATTAACGGGTAGAAATTACTAAGGATAGATTGACATATTTGGGGCTTATGCTATAACCGTTGCACAATTATACCCGGTAGAGAGAATGATTTTCCCATTTGACTCTCTCGAGACCATTTGGATAGGCCAATTAGACCAAGCAACTAGGGTTCAAGTAGGGTGATTACTTTCTCGAGATTTAACCCGTAAATTAGGACTACCATTTCTCATGGGTCCATCCCAATTCCTTGTTGGGTCTATTTTGCGGTCATGAACTCTCTTTCTCAAGAAGAGTTAAACCAACAAAGCTAGAATCAATATTTGCAACCACCAATCCTTAATTAAAACATAAAATTAACCCAAATAACAAACACCCAATATCAATCTAACCCTAGATGGCAACACCCATCAATTACCCACACTAGGGTTGAGCCACAACCCTAGCTAATGGGTTTAGCTACTCATGCTAGATACATAAATTAAAGAAATAGATGAAGAGCTAAGCATATTAATTAATTACTAAAGGGAAAATACAATAATAAAGAGCAAAAGTGCCAAAAATGGCTACAATATTTGGTCTCGCGAGCTCAGCTGCGTTCAAAACATCAAACTTAACCTAAAAATGGTAAAATGTTCTATTAATATTAGGCTGGTAAAACTGGACAAAAATACCCTTGCGGGGTCAACGCGGACCGCGCAAAAAGTACCACGGCCGTGCTGGCTCTTGGACTTATAATTTCAGCTTCTCTAAAGTTGAGGACCGCGGACTGCGAGAGAATGCATCGCGTCCGTGGTGGGAGTTGGCACGGCCACACATAAATGAACGCGGAGCACATTGCTTGAAATGGCCAAAACCTCAGCTTTCTGAATCTCGTTCCTGCGGACCGCACAAAAGTGTTGCGGGACCGCGTGGCTTTAATGACAAGTTTCTACTCTTTGAAATTCATGTGTGCGGATCACGTAATAGTGTAGCACGGCCGCGAAGCCCGACCGCGGATCGCCTTACATGTAACGCACCCGCGTTGCTTCCAACATGAGAATGCAAAGTCTCTGAATCTCCTAGTGCGGGCACATTCACTATTGCGAGGTCCGCACTAGGCCCTTTTTCCCTCCTTTCACTTAGTCTTCGACACTTGAGCAGGTTTCACTCCGTTTTGAGAGATCTTTGACATTTGTCACTTTATCGCTCAAACCTGCAATCAAGCACAACTTATAAGCATTTTTGGACTATTTTGTAGCAATTTGTAACTAAATCAATAGCAATTAGGGGTATAAACATGGTAAGATCCTAATTTATCAACTCCCCCAAATTTAAACCTTT
The DNA here is from genome assembly GCA_026770625.1 of Nicotiana glauca. Lineage (NCBI taxonomy): Eukaryota > Viridiplantae > Streptophyta > Magnoliopsida > Solanales > Solanaceae > Nicotiana > Nicotiana glauca. Next base: position 27,056 of record MU770968.1, on the reverse strand, counting down.
GCTTGTCCTCAAGCAAACAAAATAAGACCCACCCCTTAAAGGGAAATGCAAGTAATTTCAGCTACCCTAAAGCAAACTCAACAAGCATCAATTGGGATTAACAATTGCCCTCAATACGAATGCATCATTAACACATTTAAACTTTGAAAACTTTGGATCAAGTGTGACACAAGAGCATCAAGAGTTGACACATTTCATCAAAGAACTTCTCTCAATTACTTTGGTCATTGTTGAACCCAAACTCACACATCCTCAAGTCTCCCTAAGCGAACCTCACCTTTTTAGAGTATTGATACACAAACCGAGGTCGATAGAATTTCACTCATCTCTATCAAGAAGAAGGTCACGAGTCCGGCTCTTGGTACCATATGCTTGCCCCTTATGTAAGTATCCACTAATGTAGGTTCCCTTCAACTCTAGATCCTACAGGGCTTTTGTAGAGTCAAATGTGAAGGCTTTTGGGTAAGGGTAGGACATGTTTTTATTCAAGTGGGTTCAATCTTCCCTTAAGCTCTTCTTTTGATTCATTTTGGCATAACTCTTTTGACTCTTTTGAGTATTTTATTTCTTTACAAGGGGTTAGAGAGACATTGTCACTCTTTCTTATGCAATTCAAAACATTTCTCCTTTTTCTACTTTTTTCCACACCTTGTTTACCTTTGTTTTCCTTGAGTCCTTTTTTATTCTTGTTCATATTGGACTTTCTTTTTGTCTTTTTCTTTTCTTGCTTTTTAATTGCCTTCCTTTTTCTTTTGCTTTTGTACCTTTCTACCACTTTGTTTCCTTTCTTGTCTCTCCCCCCAAACTTATACAATTGCCATTACTCAAGGGAAGATTTGGGTTCCAAGAGAGGGTATAATTTTGAACGGGTATAGGCTTTTAGCATTGGTTCTTGAAAGAAAAAGGTTCAAAGCTCAAAAGGGTTAACTAGGGATCATTTCATTGGTAGGCCATGGAATTGTTCAACTTAACATTTTGATCAAAGGAAGCCTATAATCACTTCTCAAGTCAAATTTCACCTATGATTTAACCTTAACAAACATTTAGGGCAAGTTCTAGACCATTGGCTCGGGACTCAGACTCACAATTTGATTCCTCACCACACACGCTAGGGGATTGCTAAAGACATCGAGTCGAGGGCCCACAATGACCTTAGTTATAATTCAAGCAAACAATGATCCGAAAATACCACATGATGATTGTTTGGTCAACGCAAGAGTCTCAAAGATACGACTTTCACCATCCTAAACACAACATTATGTCTTCGACCATGGGATCAAAGGCAAATGTGCTAGGCCTAAGTGAAGCTATGCTTGAGGTACCCTTAACTACAACTATCAAAAACAAAAGAAAAATCAAAGAAATGGACTCAAACCCTTAAGAAGGTTGTTACTCCATCCATCATCGGTAAGAGCCACTCGGTTCACACAATACTCCACCGTTGGAAAGAACCGTGGCCTTAAGAAAACCAAAGGCTTATTAGAAGCGTCAAAAACAAAACAAGAGGCTATGAGCCTAACTATAAAGCTAAAAATGAAGAATTCTTTTTGCGAAGATAGAAAATAAAATGAATATTTACAATAGGGAATTAGAATATACAAATGGGGGATGAATATATACAAAATGTAACTTAACTTTATATACAGACCAAAATAGAAGATAAAAAGTACTGAATGTAAAGTTATATACATACCAAATAGAAAATAAACCAAAAGGAACAAAAACTGAGCCAAATATATATAGTAATCCAGATAATCAACAAAAACGTAGGGCACACCCCCATGAATAAAAGCTGGCATTGTCCCCAATGACAACTATCAAACTAAGCGTAAAAAAAGTCATAAGAAAGGATATAGGGGCTCCCTAGTCCTGGTCAGTCTGCATGGGATCCTCAGTGGTCCCCAACTCCTCTGTATGTGAGGGAGCCTCAGACTGGCTCCCGCCCTCATACTGCTCAACTGGTGGGACTAGGGCCTGCTCCTGGACTGGCTAGATGCTAGGTGCAGCATGTGGCAAACTGGAAGAGGTCTCCTATGTGACTGCCACCTCAATCACTACATTAGCTGTACTGGGGAGCTTTCTCTTCTTCCTAGGCTGCCTGGGTGACTGCTCGTGCCGTGGCTCTGCTACTGGTGCTGCTACATCTGGGGCTGGCTCCCCGAATAACAAGTCTAGAGGCATTTGGTCTGCCAATAGCTTGTCCACATCTGTCCTGAGCTACTTCACAAACTCCTTAGAAGCCCATGATCTCCTCATCTTCTTGTGCTCCTTGGCAAGCTCCTTCAGAGCCTTGCCATGTGACTCCACAACAGTAGTCTAAGTGGCTTGTGTCTTCATTATACTTTCCTAGTTCTCCAAGAGCTTCTTCAAAGTGTCCTCAATAGACTGAGGAATCTGAGCTGGCTGAGGTGCTGATTAGGTCTGAATAGTGGAAGACAATGTGGACAACTTGGATGTCGCAGCTGACATCCAGTTGTTCAAGCTAGCCAATGTCTGGCTCAACTGATGGGCAGTGAAGGGATGAGTCCAGGAAGATGGAACCCTCGGGCCCGCTGAAGTACCGGGACCAGTAGAAGAGGATGGTCTTGGAGGCAAGTCTACAACTGTAGTGGCAGCAGGCTCAGTGGAAGGCACGGTGGAAGGCTTTACGGCAACTGGCTCCTCAGACTGTCCAGTTGGGACAGAGGCAAGTGGCTTGTAGTTCTTGGATTTAAGGTTGCCCGAGCCCTGCATGATGTACCAAGAGTAAGGAGCCACATGCTTAGTCTTGATGTCATACCTTTTCTTCTCCACCTCCAGTTCCCTAAAATACATAGAAAGGGTGTTGGGAAAAGGGTAGTTCCGCTCATGCTCCTGTCCCACAGTGGAAAACACCCTGGACATCACATTGCCCACATTGATAGGGTACCCGACCATAATAGATGCAACAAGAACAGCACGGGTAAGTGGAATAGTATTATCATGGGTATAAGGGTCAAGCCGACTGCACACAAATGTCAACCACCCTCGAGCCTCAAAGTTGAAGGTGTTCCGGAATATTTTCTTCTCTGCTTGTAGCCACTGTGGAACAGTACCTGGGATAGCTAAGAACTGGGCTAACCAAGGACGAACTTCCTCCCCCATCCCTAACTTTTCTAGATAAAGCGACTCATCCCCATCTCGGAACCCCAAATAGTCATTCAAGGAGTTACCATCAAACAATACTACTTTGTCTCTTACTTTGGTCACCTTAGTATCCTTGACAATGTGAGCCACGTTAGAGTATAATTCCCTAACCATGTGTTCATTTGCATCTATGCACTTCTCCGAGAAAAACTCCCAGCCTTTTATAGTTTGGAACTTCCTTTGCACGTTCGGGTTATGGGGTAAAAGGTCAGTGTCAATAAAACTTCTCTCCGGTATCAACTTTATCATCTGCCACCACTCTCTAAACTTGTTAAATGCCACTTGACTGACAAATAGATCTTCCCAGACTTCAGGTTTTCTAGTTCTTTCAATACCCTCAATATGAGGCTCACCTCCCTCATCTTTTCCTGCACTCTCCCCAGATAATAAAGCTGTTAGGGAGGTGGAGTATTTCCCACTATCGGTTGCGGACTCGTCAGAAGAATCTGAGACTACATTCACTAGTCTTTTGGAGGTGGGTGAAGGTGTAGGGGTATCAACTAGGTGGAGGGGGTCGGTTATGTGAGTTGGGATTGAATCAGAAGAGATGATTTTGGAGGGCACGTACTCACTCCCCGACGAATGAGAAGCAGCCTTATCATCAGCTTTTATAAATTTCCGAGTCTTTTTTATGTTCTCCCGAGCCTGGGGAGTGATTTTGGCTATTCTCTTGCCTTTACCCCCTCGGGAGGAACCACCTCTCCCGGGTTGTTGTGATTGCTAGCCGCCCTTTTGTCTAACTATTATCTGCAAAGATAAGCATCTAACATTGTTAGTTTAAGCACATACAGTGAAACAGGTGAATGAAATAGGTTGAGGACACAAGTGCAGAACACAGTGGCAGAACAGGTTGTAGTACATAACACCACGGACCACACAAAACAGGAGTGCGGCCACGTTGGAGGCATCTCGGACAGCACAAAGGTGACCACGGTCCGTGCTGGGCAAAGGCCCCAAAACACATTCTCTGAATCTCCCACCGCAGACCGCACAAAATGGGGAAGAGGCTGCGGTGGGCCAGCGTGGGCCGCGCAAAAGTGCAATACGGCCGCGCTGGGAACATTAAACATAAAACAAAAGAACTTTGCGATCCGCACCGAAATGCAATGCGGACCGCGTCAGGGCAGCACGGTCGGAAAAAAGCTACCACGGTCCGCGCTGAGCTAGGGTTAGGGAACTAAGTTAGTGTTTCATGTTTTCGTTCATTTTTGTTCAAATTTTAACTCCTACTTGTCCCTACTCAGTTACCCAATCCTTATGCATGTTCAACACACACAAAAACGAGCAAGGAATCTAACCTAAACTAGTAATTCAAAGAAAAATGAGAAGAAAAAGAGAAATTACACTACTGGGCAACAAATAAGATGAAAACTAAGAAATTAATTAATCATGAGTGCATGAGATGTAACCAGATTGATGAAGAATGAGTGCAATTAATCCAATCAAGCAAGAAGAACAGGCTTAGAAAATGAGGAACGGTAAAATTAGGGTTCTGGGTTTTCAAAGTACGAAAAGGGTAAAATAAGACCCTTGGTCTCTTTTTATAGACACCCAGTGGGGCCCGTACTCACATACCAGCACGATTGTGCAAAAGTGACCGCGGACCGTACTGGGTTTGTTCATTGTAGCCTTGCACTAAGCAACCCATGCGGACCGCACAAACGTGATCTCAACCGCGTGGAAAATTTCAGAGAGCACCATACTTTTGACTTGCCAGCGCGGGCCGCGCATAAATGCTCCGCGGCCGCACTGGCAAACTTTAGAGACTATGCAATCTTGGCTCATGCCAGCGTGGACCACATAAAAATGTACCGCGGCCGCACTGGCAAACTTCACAGACTGCAATTTCTTTCCTTTTGTTTTGCACTGCTTCATCGTAATCCCTGCAACATCTCATAAACAATTAGCTCAAAAATCCAAAGCTACAAAGAAAATCAAAGAGACAGAAAAAGACATGGGTTGCCTCACAAGAAGTGTCTGATTTAACTCCGCGACACGACGCATGTTACCATCATATCACATCAAATGAATGAGTTCCACCACGTGGCTATCATCAAACTTCCCTAAATAATGCTTGACACGATGCCCATTGACTCGGAAAATTTCACCATTCTTGTTCTTGAGATCAAGAGCACAAAAAGGAGTCACACATACAACTTCAAATGGCCCACTCCACTTTGACTTGAGCTTTCCCGAAAATAACCTCAACTGGGAGTTGAAAAAAAGAACCATATCACCAACCTTGAATTCCTTTCCCCGAGCATATTTGTCGTGAAGATACTTCATCTTGTACTTATACAAGGACGAGCTGGAGTAGGCATGAAATCTAAACTCATCAAGCTCATTTAGTTGCTCAACACGAAGATTCGCCGCAATATCCCATTCCAAGTTAAACTTCCTCAAGGCCCACATAGCCTTGTGCTCCAATTCCACAGGAAGATGACAAGCTTTACCAAACATCAATCGGTACAGAGACATACCAATTTCAGTCTTGTAAGCCGTCCGATAGGCCCAAAGAGCATCATTCAATTTCTTCGACCAATCGGTCCTATTAGCATTTACCGTCTTGGACAAGATACTCTTTATTTCTTGGTTGGAGACTTCCACTTGACCACTAGCTTGAGGATGATAGGGTGTGGTCACTTTGTGATTTACTCCATACTTAGCAAGATATGAGTTGAAAGCCTTGTTGCAAAAGTGAGACCCCCATCACTAATGATAGCACGAGGGGTGACAAACCTTGGGAAGAAACTCTTTTTCAAGAATTTCACAACACTCCGGGCTTCATTGTTAAGTAAAGCCACGACTTCAACCCACTTTGAGACATAGTCCACTGCCACGAGAATGTAGCTGTTCCTAAAAGAGCTCACGAAAGGGCCCATGAAATCGATGCCCCAAACATAAAAAATATCCACCTCGAGAATCATATTGAGTTGCATATCATCCCTTTTTGAAATTTCGCCGGCTCTTTGGCATGCATCACATCTCTTTACGAAATCACTAGTATCCTTAAATAAAGTCAGCCAATAGAAACTGCAACTCAAAACCTTTGAAGCCGTCCTCACCCCTCCATGATGGCCACCATAGGGAGAGGAGTGACAAGCCTCCAATATGCTCAGTTGTTCACCTTCCGGGATGCATCTTCTAATCACACCATCCGTGCAAATTTTAAATAAGTAGGACTCATCCTAATAAAAATCCAAACTATCCAGTTTGAGTTTCTTTGTTTGGTTGGAAGAGAGCTCACATGGGACGATTCCGGTCACAATGAAGTTTGCGATGTTCGCGAACCATGGAATGTCACACCTAGACATGGAAAGAAGTTGCTCATCGGGGAATGCATCATTTATTTCAAGACTGTCACATGGCCTCCCTTCTTCCACCAACCGGGACAAATGGTCCGCAACTTGATTTTCACTTCCCTTCCGGTCCACTATTTCTAAGTCAAATTCTTGAAGAATTAGCACCCATCTCATCAATCTCGCCTTGGAATCCTTCTTAGACATCAAATACCTAAGGGCGGTATGGTCTGTGTGCACAATTACCTTTGCCCCCATAAGATAAGGCTGAAATTTTTCCATGGAAAATACAATTGCCAACAATTCCTTCTCCGTCACCATGAAATTCCATTGAGCTTCATTCATAGTCTTGCTTTCATAGTACACGGGATGGGACATTTTACTAATTCGTTGACCTAACACCGCCCCCACTACAACGTCACTTGCATCACACATTAGTTCAAAGGGCAAACTCCAATTAGGTGCGGTGATAATAGGAGTTGAGGTCAACTTGTGCTTTAAAAGTTCAAAGGCCTCCATGCATTTTTCATCAAAAACAAAACTTGCATCTTTCTTAAGCAACTTACAAAGTGGATTCACAACCTTCGAGAAATCTTTGATGAACCGCTGGTAGAACCCGACATGCCCAAGAAAACTCCTCATCCCTTTGACAGAAGTAGGGGGAGGAAGCCTCCAAATGACCTCGATTTTGGTCTTTTCAACTTCAATTCCTCGCATATTTTGACCCAACACTATACCTTCTTCTACCATAAAATGGCATTTTTTCCAATTGAGAACTAGGTTAGTTTCTTCACATCGAGCCAATAATCTATCCAAATTAACCAAGCATTCTTCAAAGGAGACACCAACCACACTAAAGTCATCCATAAAGACCTCCAATATGTCTTCCACCATGTCGGTGAAAATAGCCATCATGCAACGTTGGAAGGTCGCCGTAGCATGGCATAACCCGATTGGCATCCGGGAGAAAGAAAACGTATCGTAGGGGCATGTAAAAGTGGTCTTCTCTTGGTCCTCCGGGGCAATTAAGATTTGATTATAGCTCGAGTACCCATCCAAAAAGCAATATAATGCTCGCCCCGCAAGATGATCAAGCATTTGATCAACGAATGGTAAGGGGAAATGATCCTAGCGGGTCACCTTGTTGATTTTGCGGTAGTCCATACAAACTCTCCACCCGGTAATGGTCCGAGTGGGATAAGCTCATTGTTGTCATTTGTCACTACCGTCATCCCACCTTTCTTTGGTACACATTGGACCGGAGAGGTCCATGAGCTATCGAAAATTGGATAAACCACACCGGCATCAAGCCACTTGATAACCTCTTTCTTTACCACTTCTTGCATCGCCTCATTTAGTCTTCTTTGATGTTCAAGTGAAGACCTTGCATCCTCCTCCAATATGATTTTATTCATGCAAAAGGCGGGGCTTATACCCCGAATATCAGCCAATGTCCATCCAATCGCCTTTTTGCGCTTTTGAAGAACCGCCAAAGTGGCGTCAACCTGCATGTTAGTTAAGCAAGACGAAAGAATAACAGGTAAAGTGGAATTTGAACCCAAGAATTAATACCTGAGGTGTGGAGGAAAGGTCTTCAACTCCAACACCAGTGGCTCCTCAATCGATGGCTTTGTTGCTGGAGTTTTGCGGTTTTCTAGATCCAAAGATAACTTTATAGGCTCATATGAGTATGACCCCATACCATGCAATGCATTAACGGACTCCACTCTACCGGCATCATCATTGACATCCATGTTAAGAAGCACGACCTCAAGAGGATCTTCAACATTTATCATGTAACTTGTGTCATCCACTATCACTGCTATGACAATGTCCCCAAATGAACACACCTCCATGCTATTGGGTTGTCTCATTGATTTGCAAACATGGAATACCACCTCCTCATCTCCCACATGGAATGTCAACTCACCCGCTTCAACATCAACCAATGCCTTCCCCGTAGCTAGGAAAGGTCTTCCAATAATAATAGGCACTTCAAAGTCTACCTCACAATCCAATTTGACAAAATCGGCCGGCAATATGAATTTATCAACACGAACAAGAACATTATCAATTATGCCCAATGGTCGCTTCATCGATCGATCCGCCATTTGAAGTGTAACGACCCGACCGGTCATTTTGAGCTATAGTGCATCGCTCAGTAGTCTGGGGCCATGAACAACTTCATTTCAGGTATTATGGATTATACGCGTGGTCGGACTTGAATTTCGGGAAGTTCAAAGTTGGTTTGGGAAGAGAATTCTCATTTCGGAAGCTTAAAGTTAAAATAATTAACTAGGACGGGATTTTTGAGTAAACAACCTCATAATTAGGATTTGAAGGTTCCAGCAGGTTTGTATGATGATTTCAGACTTGGGCGTACACCCGATTCGGGTTTTGGATGACCCGAGAGCGTTTTGGCGCATATTGAAATTTCTTAAGTTTGGCTTGAAGTGCATTTCAATGTTATCAATGTCTGTTTGGGATTATGAGTCTGGGAATAGCTCCGTATGGTGATTCGGGAGTTGGGAACGCGATCTGAAGTGAATTCGGAGGCCCGTGGGTCATTTTGAAGCCACTTGGCTAAAAATAGGAAATTGAAGGTTTTTGAGGAGTTTTACAGGAAGTGGAATTTGTGATATCGGGGTCAGAATCTGATTTGGGAAGTTGGAGTAGGTCCGTAATGTCAAATATTATTTGTGTGCAAAATTTGAGGTCAATCGGGCATGATTTTATAGGTTTAAACACCGAAAGTAGAAGTTGGAAATTTCAAAGTTTATAAAGCTTGAATCGGGGTGTAATTCATGATTTTAGCATTGTTTGATATGATCTGAGGTCTCGAGCAAGTCCGTAATATGATTTGGGATTGCTTGGTAGGTTTGGTTGAGGTCCCGGGGGCCCCGGGTGGATTCCGGGTGGTTAACGGATCGAAAATGGAATTTTAGAAGGCTGAAGCTGCTGGTTGCTGGTATTTCTGCTTTTGCGGTATTGGCCCCGCAGAAGCACTGAAGGAGCCGCAGAAGTGGTTGGGAGTTAAGGGAGCAGGGTCCGCTTATGCGTTCATGAATCCGTAGAAGCGGATCCGCAAAAGCGGTGGGCTAATCGCAGAAGTGAAAATGGGAGGCCAAGTGGAAGCCGCAGAAACGGTTGGTTTTTCGCAAAAGTGGAACCGCTGAAGTGGTTAGACGTCTGCAGAAGTGAAATTGGGCTGGAGCCCAGGGACCGCAGAAGAGGAATCTTTTCCGCAAAAGCGGGACCTTGGAAGCGGGTATATTTCCGCAGAAGCGAAAGTACCTGGAGGCAGAAGGTCATTTGAACTCGGGAGATGGTATTTCTCTCACATTTTCCACTTGGTATGGGCCATTTTTGATAGCTTCAAGAGGGGAATTTCGTCATCAATGTTAAGGTAAGTTATCCCCCACCTATTATGAGTTAAATACATTGATTATGTATGGATTTGGGCGTGGAAATTAGTATAAAAATTGAGGTTTTGGTGGAAAACCTAGGAAATTATATTCTTGGAATTTAGCCACGATTTGGGAATGGAAGTAAGAGAAAAATTATATATTTGAATTCGTGAGTTCATGGGTAAACTTTATCTTCGAGAAATTTTGGATTTTGGGAACGTTGGCCCAAGGGCATTTTTGTAAACTTTTTGTTCGGGGTTAGGAATTGTTACAAATTGGGTTGTAAAGTTTAATTGAGAATATATTAATGGATTTGTATCATCATTGACTACTTTTGGAGCATTGTGTGTTGGTGCAAGTCTTCAGAGGAATGTAGAATGTCGGTTATGAGCCTTCGAAGCGAGGTGAGTCTCCTTTCTAATCTTGTGATGGGGAATTTACCCCATAGGTGAGTTAAATTGGTTATGTGCTCCTATTTGTGGGGGCTACGTACGCACGAGGTGACGAGAGTCCGTGCGTAGTTACTATTATGCTATCGTCTGGGTAGTCTAGGACCCAAAAGCATGTATATTTGGATCAATTGTGAACCCAATGATGGCTTGAATTGCTTAAATCACATTAAATTAATGAATGGATTTCTAAAAAGACTTAATCTTCGTTTTCTCAAATTATTAAAGAGAATTAGCCTTTCTTGGATAATTGCTCCATGTTGACTTCTTGACTGACTGTCTGTCTGTGTGTGTGTGTTTATTTTGGAACGAGACGAATGCCTCGACAGATTAATAGATGCATCTATAGGCGCGCCGTCGACCTTCGATGTGATTTGCACATGCTTGTGTTGCTGCCTGACCTTAATTAAGTTATTATTGCCTTTTTGTGGCTTAAAAATATTTGGATCATATTTAAAAGAAATTCTTGAAATTTTCCTATGAAAGAATTACGTGTTCACTTGTTTCCTCTATCTGGATTAAAATTATATTTATAAAATAAATCCACTGTTTAATATATATATTAAGGATGAATCATTATTGGACCATTAGAGAGCGTCAAAGTTGACCATCTCGTCTCTACCCCTTCGGGATTAGGCAGGATACTCACTGAGTACACGTTGATTACGTACTCATACTACACTTCTGTGCATTTTTGTTGCACAGGTATATGTAATCCTAGTGGCCTACTGGGCGTAGCAGCGCGGATGATTTTGGGACTAGGTGAGTTGCATTATTTGAGGCGACCCGCAGCTAGTATAGTCCCTTTCAGTGTATTGTATTCATTTCTTGTCCACTGTATTTCGGACGGATGTTGTATTTTATTTCCTTACCTATAGATGCTCATGCACTTGTGTCACCGGGTTTCTGCGATGGTTTTCGAAGGATTTGCACTAATTGTTATTATTTAAATTTGAATTCAAGTAGTGATCTTTTATTTATGAAAAATGGAAGGAAAAATTCTAGATTTTCAAAAGTATTAAAAGAGGATTTAATTGATAATTTAGTTGGCTTGCCTGACAGAGGTATCCGGCGCCACCACGACCCTTAGTGGATTTTGGGTCGTGACAACATGGTATCAGAGCACTAGGGTCCCGTCAGTCTCACGAGTCATGAGCAAGTCCGTACTTATCCTCGGGAGGCTACAGGGCTGTTAGGAGTACTTCCCTTATTTGTTTCTTTATCGTGCGGTTTGATTCCTTTGAGGCTTATGCTTTTGATTCCTTCCCACTCAATCTTATGCGACGCGAGCGCTTGTGATAAATTGAAAATTGAAGGATTGCAATTGCACTACAAATGTGGTGGGGGATGATCTCATGGTATAGTTGGTTGGACTATTATAGTCGCATTATGGAAGGATATTCTATTATTTCAAACCAGTAACAGAACTTCTAAGAGCCTTGAGGCTAGGCACAAGTTGCCATGATGCTTACGAGTGATTATTCCATAGTGTTGTTGTGATGGTAGGATGTTTGCCCAGGTGTCTGGGCAGTGAATGAATTGAAGGGAGGTTTACACAGTATGTAATCAAGGGATTCAATATTTTATTCTCAACAGGGGAAAGACAGTCGGACTGAGGATGGTCAGATGTGGACTGGTGGAAGTAATGAAACGTGGTAATTGCAAGCGTGTTGGAGTTCTCCTCTACATTGGGGTGCTGTTGTCCTAATTGGACGTACTAAGTTTATCGATGTTATAATCTTCTACAATTCGCCTTTAAGGCAAGATATTGCGAAATAGTATTGGAGATACAACTGTCAGATATCATATGGTGTGGTGGTTTAAGATCGAATCAAAATTTCTAATGTTGGCGGATCGATAAAGGCGACCTTCGGAATGGGTTTAAAGCTAGAAGCCATTGTGGGTTCAAGTTCCACGAAGATAGAGTTTATTTAATGTAACAACTGAGTAGCAAAAGAGGAGAAAACATGTGGGGAGTGTAAGGCGGAGTTTTGAACTTCTAAAGGGCCAGGTATTAGAAGCATAGGTCAAGCAGTTGATTAAATGAGCGAGTTTGCCCAAAGTGGGAGAGTGGCGGAGCTGCATAGGGCTTAGTAGTATGATGACTACGCACCTAAGGAGAGTTTGGAATGATCTGGGATTTAGCGACGGGCAATTGAAGTCTGCAGGTTTAATTCGAAGCATGGGTTGTTATGCGGCAGGAGATTTGGTACGACGGAAAGGAGCTGCTTGAAATGAAGAAGGATGCAGCATAACTCGAAATTTGAAAGGTGTTGCCGCACCTTTAATTGATGTCCACAAGGGGTAAATGGACTGGTACAACTAGAGATTGAGCTGGACTCAGGATGGGTTATTGATGTCATAGTGATTGTATCCCGTGCAGCAGCATTGGAAGATGGCGGGAAACGATTTCCGCAGGTGGGTTATTTCCTATGAGCAGGGTAGTGTTCGCGTGGTTGGAGAGGCTTCTGCAAGGAATTCTATTGGTTATACAGTGAAAAGATCGGTCGTGTGAATGGGGTTGATGATTTAGTGTATCAAAATGGGGTGTTACCAAATGATTTCGAGAATTTTGGCGGTTGATTGTGCCCGTTTATGTCGGTAAGAGATAAGGAATCCCGATGAATCAAGCTAAGTTGGAGAGTCCCACCGCCTATGATCGTGTTGCGTGATTAACTACTCGTGAGATTTTTGGTTATTAGCATGTTGATATCCAATTTTTCTCTGAGTATTTTATATACCCAAAATACTTTCAAAATAACATATACATGCATATATAAGCATGCCCAAGAGTTTTGGTTTTTTTCCTTATTTTTAAGATTTTTAAAACCAGTTTATTGTCTATTTTAATAGTAGAAAATTAAATAATTATTCCCAAACTATCATGTTAGGTGAATAATTTATTTTCATTCTCATATTTACACCAAAATTTAATTAAGGTGATTTTTGTATATTTTTTATAAATTTATTTGGTAGTTTTAAAGTTAAATTGCGTGTAATGGCAAGTTTAACCCATCTTAAGATTAACTGCATTTTATAATCGTAAAATTGGTTCCAATATTGTTAAATTATATTTCTATGTTATTTAATGACTCAGTACTTTTAATTTAATCTCAAAATTATTTTTTACTATTTTTTTTATATAAAAAGGAAAAACTGGCTATTTAAAATATAGCCCCAAATCGTTTCAATTGTATCCCCATTTACATTTCAAATTTTAGCCTGAAACTGACCTAATTTCAAGCTTAAAATCGGACCAGCCCAATTGCGTCTAATCCAACCCAATAACCCGACCCAAGGCTCTTTTAATCTAGACCGTTGATCAATCTGATCAACGGTCACGATATCCTCTTTCCTTTTTAATTTACCTAACCCATCCCTAATCTCCCCATTTCCTTCTGGTAGCCGCCTTTGGATCCTCTCATCTCTCAGACTCCCTGGACCCTTCCCTTAACCCTAGCAGCTTCTCGTCATCCTCACCCCAAAACTCACCGGAATCCATGGCTTCTCATGCCATAGAAACCCTATACTCACCTCCTACTGCTCCTACATGCCTGATGCTCAAAGGTTCGAGGCCAGACTTCGAAGGTCTTCACTCAAACCTTCACCGATTCGAGGTTTTCGGCCATATTCGGCCTTGCTCCGGCATATACAAGGCTCATGAACCTGACTCTTGACCTCTCTAACTCGAGATCGGACCTGTTTCCAAGCCTTTTTCATTTCTAGGGTTTCTCTGAAACCCTAAGCCATTCAAGGTTCTTTCATCGTTATTTGTCTAGATCTATACGGTATCTATGCTTTTCTTGCCATCTAAGGTGTTTTCCCCAAAAGCTTCTTTTCAAACTCTTTTCTCTTCAATTTTAGGGTTTCTGAAAGGACTTTTTGGGAAAAATCTTTCTGATATTTCTTCTTCTTTGCTTTATGTGTGTTTGTCCATACCCTGCTCGTGTGATTTCTTTATTACACATGTACTGTCTTCTACCTTTTCTTTTTTACTATGCATGTTACTCATGCTAAACTTTGCTATGTTTTCTCTACTCTTTTACTATGTGTGTTTACTATTAAGTTATTTGATTTCTTTTTCTCTGGACTCTATTCATATTCTTACATGCTTCATCTACTTGTGTTCACATCTATATTATCTCCTTCTTCTGAACTTGTTTAGGTTACGAGTTTTCTCAAAATATGTTCTTCATGATTATTTTTCCTTTTTCATTCAACATGCTATCATATCTGTCTTGTTAAGACTCTGAAGCAAATGGCTTGCTTTCTCACTTCCATGTCTGATTCAATTTTGAAACCCTGGGATTTGGTGGTTTCCTTTGATGATTTTGATTCCTTGTGTTTGAGTTAAGGCTCCGCTTTGGGACCCTGAACTCTTAGACTCGCTATGAGTCTGCAAATTGAACTTGTATCTCTTTGCTTATGATTCTGAACTCCTCTCTCTTTTACATAACTCGACGTTCACTTCTTGATTCACATGTTTGTGTACTTTATATATGAGAACTCTTCTTTCAAAAGGTTTTGCCAACTACTAATTAATTCTGAATCCCTTTGATGGTGTTTACTTGATTGTTCTTGATTTTCCCTAAGTGAACCTTTCTTTACCCTTTTTCTCGACCTGATTCATTCGAGTAAGCATGTAATTTTGGTTTTACTGATTGATTCCCTTTCATTTTTTTTTACAAATAGTGTACTATTGGTTTGTTTCCTTAAATAGTTTCTATGTACTTACCCTTTATTATACTGCTGGAAAAATATTCTTTCAAAATCCCTTCCCTTAATTATTTTACCCGTTTGAATTTGAATCCCTTAATTAAAGGGAGTCTTATATGATTGATTGAAAATCAGACTTTAATTATTTTCTTACCTTATTTCTCACGACTTTCATACTATAAATACTCTCCACCCTTCTCTTTGAACACACGAACACAGAACACAATCTGAGTTCACAATTCACTCTCGCTTAAAACTCTCTCTTTCTGATACTTGTGCTGCTGTGGACTTTGTTTACTTTCTTCTGCACTTTTTTTCTTCTATACTGGTATGTCTCAATTAGTTTACATGCCTCAACAACAATGTGTTTAATTCTGCCTACTTCTTTTAGTTGACATTTGTTCCTAGCATATTGTCACATGTTTCCCCTTTCCTTTATAGTTCAGTATTTAAATTATGTATGTAATCAGTTGCTTGTCATGAATTTGATACTTTATGAATCCCAAGCCCCCATACCACTTTATATGTGAGTTATGGTTCAGGGCATGACAACACTCTAATATTGTTGTCCATGATTCTGGATTGGATTCTTTGAATCCCAAACTCAATCAGTTCCCATTCCCTTTTTCCCTTTTATGTGTCTGAGCCTTGGACTTGGGTCTGGCAGTGTCCTACTCAATGTCCAGACCCTGGTCTAACCTTCAAAGGTCTGCTCTTAACTTGTTTAACCAAATAAGTGGTCAGGGGTGTGCCAGCCTACTTTGTGTCTAGGTATGACCACCACCTGTCATGGCTCCCCAATTCCCCTTTCACTTTGCACTTACTCTTAGCTATTAAGTTCTGTCCCTCTCTGGCAAGCCATGCTTTGGGACCCCTTGAGCTCCCTCTGAACTTGGATGCCTGAGAGTTGGCTCTTCCACACTGCACTGTTTCTATTCTAATGGTATCTTGGGTGTAAGCAATGCCGGGAATCCCTGAGATTCCTTGGAACTTTGAAACACCCTGGATAAAGAGAAGGCTTTGGAAATCTGGATCCCGGAAGTGGCTCAATCGCATATTATTAGACATTAAGGTTGAATTAGGCTGCTCGGATCTAGTTGTTAGCTCTTGATGTACCTTTAATTTCCAGTTTGATCTATGGGGTTGTAATAAATTTGTATGAAACTTGGGGAGTATAGTACAAGGGTGTGGGAGGGGTCTTTACTTTTATCGCATCCAAGGGGTAGAAATCTTGATTTAGGATTTTATTTTTTAATCAAACTAGAAATCCTGCCTATAGGGTCTTTAATATTGACTCAATCACATAGAGACCATGCCTATAGGATTTAATGCTTAACTTTACCGCAAAAATCACCTAGAAAGTATGTCTTTAGGTTGTAACACTCATGTTTTGTAATTACACATATAGATACCATGTCTATAGGCTCTTGCATTTTTGCATATACAAATGTCATTAGGCAAACCGTTTGTAGGTTTAATAATATGACTGCATATAGACATCATGTGTATAAGACTTCTATTAATGTCTGAAAAGGTATTAAAATCAGTACACGTATAGAAACTATGCCTATAGGAAATTTTAATTTTTTAATAGCCTCATTCGTTTGTAAAACAATATCAATTGCTGGAACTCGTATCTATTTTTACTAAAACTGGTAGTTTTCTATTCCTTTTCTGAAACCTGCAAAAATTCACAAACCTTTTTATAATCAATCCGCACTTTCCTGAAACTCGCAAACCTTTTAATCAGTATGCATCTTTTTTGGAACTACTGGTAACTCTTTTGCATCTTTCCTAAAATCAATAGATCCTATGACTAGTTTTTATTTCAACACATAGACAAAAAGGTTGGCTAATTAATCATTGGGTCAGTCCATGACAACTGTATCCGAGTCGCCTAATGCAGACTTTCTGTCTAAATATATGTGTTGAACCAGTCCGCTCACTGCTTAATTTTAATCTAAGACCAAATCGGTATTTGTCAAAGCATGCTAGACTATATGATTATTTGACTTCTGGGGTTAATTTGAGCCTCATTTGCTTGTTTATTCTTCCCTTTTACTTGATATTTGTTTTTGAATGTCGAGCAAGAATTTTATCCTTTAAACTCCACAAAGGCCTCCATCCCTTTCTTTCCCTTTAGGATTAGAAGTCCTAATACCCCGAGACTAATAGGATTGGGACGGGTAGTAGCATGCGATAAGTAAACGATACCGTTCCACACTTTAATACCTTAACGGGGTGGGAAGGGTAGACATGGAGATGATGATTACACAATAATACTCCGCGTACAATTGGGTACCAGTGTTGTGCGAATGATCCATATAATGTATAAACCTAGGACGCCCCTTTCTCCCTCTTTATTAGTTTAACAATGTTTCTGAATCTTAAAAGCTGTTGCACTTTCAATTTCTGTTTCTCACATAATTTTCGGGTTGTTCGCACTAAGTACTTGACTTCTTCCCTCTAGTTGTACATTTTTACAAAACTGCTCTTTTTTTAAAAAAATTCAGCACTTCTTTTAACCTTTTTTGTGCTTCTTGTACTTGTTTATTTGCACTTGCATTTAAAGTCACAATTGTAGCATGGCTGGGGACCACATTAATGGATCTTGAGGGGTGCCTAACACCTTCCCCTCGATATAATTTTAAGCCCTTACCCAAAATTCTGGTCTTCATCTTTAATTCTTCTAGAAGTGTCCTAATGCACTATAATCATTAGGTGGCAACTCTCCAAAACCAAAACCCAATTCCTAAAGTGGGAAAAGAGTTGTCTTCCCGAATATCGTGAACCCACATTCCACAATGAAAAAGTGGGCGTCGACAATTCTAGCTACGGGAGAATACCATAAGTGGTAAAATGAGTAGATGAAATATTGGGGGCATGCTATGGTCGGACTTATTGGCTCGTGTTCGGACTTGGAGAAAGTTTCAGGATTTATGCCTTGTATAGATACATGTTTCAGAGGAAGTGATTTCGTCGGGTGCTTCGCCGAGAGAGTAATCGTGTGTTATAAGATTTATGGAGTTGATTAAATTCGGGACCAAGTCAGAGCGGGTGGCTCTCAGTAACGGTCCTAGTGAATTCAAGAGGTAAAGTGTGGTGCCTAATGATGTCGAGCTTATAGGTACAATTAAGAATCAAGCTTTGTAGCAGCTTATGAGAAGAGGCACAGAATGTTCCGAGATGTTTGGCTTGTGATGTAGCAATTGGGAGGTACGAAATGGTTCGTAGGATTTGAGATAGCATGGTCTCGTGATTCAAGGTCACTCGGGGTGAGTATAGATGGAGTATGTTATGTGTTGGATGGAGTTAGTATTATTTTCTAAGGTAAGCAAGGATAAATTGGAAGAAGGTAGAATGATTCGCCATAGTGGAATTGGCATATTGGGGCCAGTGATCAGTTCATTCAGCGTGATCAAGTTGTGTGTATGATTTGTGGCGGTACGTGTGAGGCTTGTCAGCCGCTGTAATTGATGTTATTCAGAAGAATTCTTCTGTTATGGCTTGTTAAGTGGAAGCGGATTCCGGAAGGATTATGGTGGCTTGGACCACTACTTGCAGATTTACATATTCTACGGTTATGGGAATTTACCTGTGTGTTGCTACGGTTCTCCTGAAGTGAGTCAAGTGCAAAGTTCTTATATGATGAAGTGTTAAAATGTTAATGATTTCAGAGCTATGATGAAAATCATGTTCTAACGTATATTGGCACGCTGGGTGCGATGAGTAGCATGGAAATTTGAAGTGAGATCAAGGTTGCAGTTTGGTGCTGGTGAGGATGTCACGGGCTCGGATGAGCAAGGAAAGAGTTGAATGATCAAAGTAAATTGGTATTGTCTTCAGCGTCACCTGAGATCGATGTTTTGTGAAAAAGGCTTTGCATCCTGGTTAAGGATTCTTGATCGCTTTTTAGCGTTAGTGCGGCCGATGGTTTGGATGAGCGGACCCGTTATTTATTTCAGAAAATTGTGGGAGCATGTCCCATGGGAAGATTGTATAAGTGTGACATGTAGTCGCTTTATTAACTAAAGATTTAAGCCAAGTATGAGGATTGTGGTAATATCATTGATTTGAGAATTTAGGCCTGGAGGGCACTTTGGCTATCGAGTTATGAACTGAGGACGTTGCTCTGGTGGTGATAGTTGTTCTTATGTATTATGAGGGAAAGGGAGTTACTATGGACCTTTGAAAGGTTATTAGCCAAGTTGGTGCAACCAGAAATCGGCTTGAGATCAATGGATTGAATTATATGTGAACGGGGCTTTATATCGGGCCAATTGTGTTCGTTTCAGCGAGTGTTCCCTATGGAGGAACAATTGGGGTGTTATTTTGTCATCAACTATTCCAGGTAATGATGTATTGCGTCGTATGAGTTGTGAGACAGCTTGGTAAATTCTTATGTGTTAAGGTTCTGCGTGGCGATGATGTTATGTCAGCAGAATGGCTCTTGAGATTTAGATTTGTATCGCACCTTAGTTGTGCTTGAGTTTTGTAGCCTATAGCGCTATGTGTTTTCTCAGGGATGGTATTATGAACTTGGCGTGCTTATGATCAAAATTTAATATTTTTATTGTAATGAGCAGATTTAGCACGAAGTGCAATCTCTTTAAGTAAGATCTATGTGTGGATCGGATGGATGCCGCCATGGTTGGATCGGGTTGCGCGCCGCAATAGTGTGATGTCGAGCCTAGTTTTCTATATGCTATTTTTGTGTTTTTTGCTTCCTATCTTCTAAGAAAAGTCCGTATTAGTGCGGGGGGTTAGGTAATTCCTTCCAGAGTTCGATTTCCTGTTGGTGTTGTGTTCGGATTGGTGGCCTATTGGCACATTGTGGCGTCATATGAGATTTTTGATCGCATTCGGAGTGGCTTATTGCCTGAGCAGTTCGTACTGGGTGAGACGAGATTATGGGATTTAAGATCAGTGCAATCTGATTATATGAAGTATATTAAGGAGCAAAGGTCATTATTAGGTTGAGAATGTGGTAATGTTTCTTGTCAGAAGTATAGACTCAATGATTGGTTGACTCAGTAATTGATTATGAATTTGGGCACATATATTCCGTCGTGGCAGTATTGTAAGAGTTAGAGCAAGACCTATGTAGGTCATGAGGTGCAATGGGAGCATCAGATTCATGGAATTTTGACTAAGTTGATCAGAAAATGTTATTGTGGTCCGGTGAGTAAAGTGATGCTAGGGGTAAATTTAGCAAAGTTATGCAGCCATGTTTGGGTACAGCCTGTAGTGATTGATATGGTGATCTTATGTTGGGACAGGTCGGGCATAGAATTTCGGATGTTGGAATTGGGCTCTAAGGCTTATTTGCTTGAATAAAAGGGAATATCTTCAGAATAGATCGAGCTAAGGTGCTTAACTGAGTTGTGGTAGCACGAGAAGATTCATGAGGTGTTAGACATTGATTTCAGACTACTTCAGTATACTTCTCAGCACGTTCGAGGACGAACGCATGTTTAAGTGGGAGAGAATGTAACGACCCGACCGGTCGCTTTGAGCTCTAGCGCGTCGCTCATCACTCTGGGGCAATGAATAGCTTCATTTCAGGTATTATGACTTGTACGCGTGGTCGGAATTGAATTTCGGAAAGTTCGAAGTTGGTTTGGGAAGAGAATTCTCATTTCGGAAGCTTAAAGTTAAAATAATTAACTAGGACGGGATTTTTGAGTAAACAACCTCGGAATCAGGATTTGAAAGTTCCAGCGGGTTCGTATGATAATTTCGGACTTGGGCGTATGCCTGGTTTGGGTTTTGGATGACCCGGGAGCATTTTGGCGCATATTGTGGTAGTTGGCATTTTGGAAGAAATTTCTTAAGTTTGGCTTGAAGTGAATTTCAGTGTTATCAATGCCCGTTTGGGATTCCGAGTCTGGGAATAGCTCTGTATGGTGATTCTAGAGTTGGGAGCGCGATCGGAAGTGAATTCGAAGGCCCGTGGTTCATTTTGAAGACATTTGGCTAAAAATAGGAAATTGAAGGTTTTTGAGGAGTTTGACCAGAAGTGAACGTTTTGATATCAGGGTCGGAATCCAATTTTGGAAGTTGGAGTAGGTCCGTAATGTCAAATATGACTTGTGTGCAAAATTTGAGGTCAATCAGGCATGATTTGATAGGTTTAAGAACCAGAAGTAGAAGTTGGAAAGTTCAAAGTTCATAAAGCTTGAATGGAGGTGTATTTCATGGTTTTAGCGTTGTTTGATATGATTTGAGGTCTCGAGTAGGTTCGTAATATGTTTTGGGATTGGTTTGTAGGTTTGGTTGAGGTCCCGGAGGCCCCGGGTTGATTCCGGGTGGTTAACGGATCAAAAATGGAATTTTGGAAGGCTGAAGCTGCTGGTTGCTGGTATTTCCGCTTCTGAGGAATTGGGACCGCAGAAGCGGCCCCGCAGAAGTGGGGAAGGAGCCGCAGAAGCAGTTGGAAGTGAAGGGAGCAGGGACCGCTTATGCGGTCATGAATTCGCAGAAGCGGATCCGCAAAAGCGGTGGGCTAATCGTAGAAGCGAAAATGGTAGGCCCAGTGGAAGCCGCAGAAGCAACTCATTTTTTGCAAAAGCAGATCCGCTAAAGCGGTTTACGTCCGCAGAAGTGAAATTGGGCTGGAGCCCAGGGACCACAAAAGCGGAATCTTTTCCACAAAAGCGGGACCGCGAAAGCGGGTATATTTCCGCAGAAGCGAAAGTACCTGGAGGCAGAAGGTCATTTTAAATCAGGAGATGGTCATTTCTCTCCCATTTTCCACTTGGTATGGGCGATTTTGGAGACCTTCAAGAGGGGATTTTCGTCATCAATGTTAAGGTAAGTTATCCCCACCTATTATGAGTTAAATACATTGATTATATATGGATTTGGGCATGACAATTAGTATAAACATTGAGGTTTTGGTGGAAAACCTTGGAAATTATATTCTTGGAATTTAGCCATGATTTGGGAATGGAAGTAAGAGAAAAATCATATATTTTAGTTCATGAGTTCATGGGTAAACTTTATCATCGATAAATTTCGGATTTCGGGCACGTGGGCCCAAGGGCATTTCGTCAACTTTTCGTTCGGGGTTAGGAATATTTACAAATTGGATTGTAAAGTTTAATTGAGCATATATTAATGGATTTGTATCATTGTTGACTAGTTTTGGAGCATTGTGCGTTGGTGAAAGTCTTCGGAGGAATGTAGAATGCCGGTTATGAGCCTTCGAAGCAAGGTGAGTCTCCTTTCTAATCTTGTGATGGGGAATTTACCCCATAGGTGAGTTAAATTGGTTATGTGCTCCTATTTGTGGGGGCTACGTACGCACGAGGTGACGAGAGTTCGTGCGTAGCTACTATTATGCTATCATCCGGCTAGTCTAGGACCCAAAACATGTATATTTGGATTAATTGTGAACCCATTGATGGCTTGAATTACTTAAATCACATTAAATTAATGAATGGATTTCTAAAAAGACATAAGCTTCGTTTTCTCAAATTATTAAAGAGAATTGGCCTTTCTTGGATAATTGCTCCATGTTGACTTCTTGACTGTCTGTCTGTCTGTGTGTGTTTATTTTGGAACGGGCCGAACACCTCGATAGATTAATAAATGCATCTATAGGAACGCGGTCGATCCTTGGCAAGTGCACATTTATTTCTGTTGGATCGGGTCGTCGCCTCGGTGTGATTTGTGCATGCTTGTGTTGCTGCCTGACCTTACTTAAGTTATTATTTCCTTTTTGTGGCTTAAAAACATTTGGATTATATTTAAAAGAAATTCTGGAAATTTTCCTATGAAAGAATTACGTGTTCACTTGTTTCCTCTATCTGGATTAAAATCATGTTTATAAAATAAATCCAC